>JAQGAK010005043.1:0-10928 GCA_034696945.1 Lipothrix lubbocki | reverse complement strand
AACTTTTTTTTGGTTGACCTCATGACCCTGAATTTCAATAGGCACCGTACCTGACCCCTTGTCTACAAGTTTAAAAAATTTCATTTTTCTGCAACAATTCCTTCGAGAGATATCCTGCGGACGGACTAACGGACTAACAGACTAACGGACACGATCCAACGATTCAATAGTCCCCCTTCCTACGGAAGAGTCCTAAAAACGTTGATTTTTGCACGAAATTAAGCGGACAAGCCTGCAATAAATACACCGGACTCTCGCTAAGGGAGATCTCTGTAAAAGATTTTTTGAGCCCGCCCATCATACATATTTAAATGTATAATAGCTCTTTCTGTAAGAGAATTTCTATATAAGAGACTGATTTTAGTGATTTATAGTGTTCTTTTATAGCGAGAGTTCAGTGTACATACATTATTTTGTTGTCCATATCAAGTGCTAACTTATTTTACATTATGCGGCCGTGGTCTACTCTGGACGACTACAAGGTCTACTGGTGGACCGCTGTCATTAAAGTCGGCAAGTCGGGCTTAAAACAATGACAAGCCGGGGCACCAAGGGAATTCTGTAGAGAATTTTCTCATTTAGGAAAAAATCTTTGGGTAACATGATATCGTATCGTCTTTATTTACTAATCAATTATATTAAAATTTAAATACTATGTATACAATAATTATTACAGGTATATTTAATCAATTAAAATCACTACTTGGTACTTAAAAGTACTTTTATGCAAGGTAACTTGAAACTTCAAGTTCATGTACAGAGTCAAGTTCAGGTTCCTGTCAAGTTTTTAATATAAATTGAATTTTAAGTTGACGTCAAGTTCAAGTTCATAAAATTTAACTTGAACTACTTGAACTCGCGTTGTCAGATTCGGGCATGAACATAAAGCGGCTCAGTTAATGTTCAGGTCTCGGAATAGTCAAAATGGCGGGTTCGGCGGTTCGGGTCAAGTTCAAGTCCGATTCGTCGTTTGAACTAATCTTGAAAACAGCTCTGTTGTGAATATATTATTTTATGTATAATTTGACGTACAACATTACAGGCATTCTAACCGTACGGTCACATGCCAAAACACATTTTTGTGGGTTTATACTCCGTTGCACCCTAAGGCTATACAGAGTCGTAACCATCTTAGTTTTTTAATTCTTATTTACATCTTTCTTACAATTTGCGCGGCATTTTGCCCGTCATAGCTTTATAGCGCAACTGGGGCCCCACCCATTCCCTTATCACACACCCCATGGGACTGCACTACAAACTGTTACCGTGTCTCCGATCGCCGACCATTATGCCTTGTAGCCGATAGTCGACCACTATGCCTTAGTAATACATTTGAATTATTCATATCTGGTCTTAATGTCCAACTTTCAAAGCCATATTTGAGCAACATTATAAATAATTTCTTGAAAACATTTATTGTGTTGCATAAACTTTTATAGCGCTATATACAAAATCATACGCATTTTATTCCCTTTACTTCTCTAAATGTTATTTGAAATCATCCTTCTTTCATTCACCGCGTTTACTTGACGCAGTGAAATCCCAAGTCATATACATAATGAATCCTCAGCTAAATAATAAATTCCCAGTTAAATATTAAAATCACAGTTAAATATTAAATTCCCAGTTAAATATTAATTTCCCATTTAAATATTAAATTCCCATTTAAATAAAAAATTCCCATTTAAATAATAAATTCCCATTTAAATAATAAATTCCCATTTAAATAAAAAATTCCCATTTAAATAATAAATTCCCATTTAAATATTAAATTCCCAGTTAAATATTAAAATCCCAGTTAATTGATAGATATATCAATAGATTATTCATCCTCAAATGAAAGCTTCAATGTTGTCAACCAGTAGCTGCTTGAATTTCTCGTCATGTTTTAAAATCTTGATACGCCTGAAAATTTAAAAATTAGATCTTGTAAAACTAATCATTTTATGGTAAATTAAAAAAATCTAATTAAAATAAGTGTAGGGTGTTAATTTTTACCGGCTGCAGTAGGACCGAAAAACGTTTCTTTCGTCATCCTTCCCATATTTGTAAGCCGCGATGGTAAACTCCGCTGCGTTTGTGTCTGCCAAAGATTCTGACATTAATTTAAAGCAATTGGATTTGAGCAGCTGCAGATCATATTTTTCCGAGCAATCCAGCAGTTGAAGAAGCAAGGTTGGATCAGTTGGCATTATAATTTCCACCCCGTACAAGGATTTTAAAAGGAGCTCTAACACAGGTGAATCCACATCGTCAATGATGATTTCGCTTGTCAACCCTTCCTTCATAGGCGAGGTCAACATTTTGGAAAATACAGAATTTTGACCTATAGGCATTTATGCAATTTAAACTAATCAAAGCATTTGAGAAATATACGCGCAAATAAATAGTCGCAAATAATGAAAATAGCAAAATACAGGTGTTGCACATGACTTGCCCAAAATCAACTTGTGAGCCCGAAACACCTTATCACCGCATCGTAGTGCGACATCCGAGTACGTGGTGTCGTCATACAAAGTGCTAAAATTTGGATTCATCTTGTTCCATGGAAGACTGGGTGGAATTTTCTCTAACACAGTTTCAGTTTCCAATGTTTTAATAGGAGCTGTAAACAACTGAAGATCAGCGGACAAGCTAAGATTTCCGAACTTATCCTTGTAGGGTAGGAAGTTTTCAAAATGACAAGTTACAGACTGTCCAACCGCATACGACGCCAAACGGGAAGGATCAAATTTTAAGTGATCTACAAATGTTTGACGAGTATTAAATATCCCGAATTTTAAATTGTCGTCAAACTTACATACTAAAAACTTAATTTTAATAAAAAATCTGTCTTTTTATAATGTTCCCTAATGCTAAAAATTACTTATTTCTCTTACTGTTGCCAATTTTGTTGTCACCATCACCTACACGAATGGAGTAACAAAACCCCACCGACTGGACGTAGTTCCATATTAGTTCATTAATCTGTGGCTTCAGAAATAATTTCAATTCGATTTGATGGGGTGAATACTCATTGGAACTTATCTGAAAAAACCTGTGAAAAATCGTACGTACGGAGCAAAATTACAAGATGTAAAAATAATTTTTGTTTTATTATAATAATGTTTTATTATAATAATGTTTTATTATAATAATGTTTTATTATCAATAAAAGAGTATTATTAATAAGTATAGAAATAAATACATAATGGTCTTTACCAATCCCAGGAAAGCGTTGAATCCTTGTTCGTCAGATTTATTGACGGTGACTGTATTGAACAAGTAGAATCAAGTTTGCAGTAATAAATAAAGTCATCTATGTCCTCAATGGTCCAGATTAGTCGGGCCTTAATACAACACACCTAAAGCATGTAAATAACAGTTGTGTTTAACACCAAACTTTAGTACCTAATTATGAACAACTATTTTGGAAATTAATTTTGAAGTTTATCTAGCTACATTACTTCAACTCACTGAAGTTGTTGCTGTTCCCACAAGAACATTTTCAGATTCCATTGAGAACAAATCTGTAAAGATTGGTAGTCTATAAAGACCTGGTTTTTACATGTAAATATTTGACAATGATTAGTTATTTTCATGCCAGATCTATCTAGATTATTTTAGAGTATAGTAAATAATAAAAACGTATTTAATTAATACGGGTTTCGGATTTTTCAACAACACAACCGGCACGGCCAGCAGCAGCACTAAATAAAGTTTCCGATAGTTGTGAACGAATCTTTACGTATACACTGAACTCTCGCTATAAGAGAACGCTATATGTAAATCACCAAAATCAGTCTCTTACGCAGGAATTCTTTTATAAATAATAATAATACGGATTTATTAGGATCGATTTAGCAGAAGCCCTTACAGTGGATTAATATCATTCATTTGGAATTCTCTTATAGAGAGAGCTAGTATGTATATAACTATGTATGATATGTGGGGCCAGAGGATCTCTTACAGAGAGAGTTCTCTTATATGGAGATCTCTTATAGCAAGAGTGGTGTAATTAACGTATTTCACATTTATTCTCGCTTGTGCTTTGATTTGAACTGGACTGTACGTACGTTTCAGTGTCACGGTCACATCGTTGGTGGAGATGTAAACTGGGATATATCTATGTGCGTCAAGCTTATCGTTGGATAGGTTAGAGTTAAGAGCACTCGTTCTTTGTGTAGAAGGTTGAGTTGTTAATATGTACATGCACATAGTCATCAACCTATATGATTGATATATATTGATCTTTCATAAATCTAGAAGCAAAATCCCAAACCCCTTTCCTACTTTAATTTGTAATAATACAGAAATAGAATGAGTAACAGAATATAAATATTTAGTTATTATATTTGATAGTAACTTAACATTCAACGCTCATTACAAATATTGTGCTCAAAAACTGCTTCATCCATACGTTGTTTGTTCTTTGTTATAAGATATTTAAATATATACCCAAACAAGCGAGTTTCAGCCTCTCATGTCCGCATGCCCACGGAATTACATTCTGCATTTTCAATTTATACTTGTACAATGTTTTTAGTTTGTAATAGCAATATCCTGTCTAACATCATAATTTCCTGCTATTATATAATTTTGACGTACATAAATTGCCCATTTTACATTATTGAAGTTTTGACATTTGACAAATGCTGATTATTCAAAACCTATTATTGACTTGAACACAGGATATTGCGCAATGTGAATGGCATGATCTTTCTGTTTCCATCCTCATATTATTACATTATACATTACTGAGTATAATAATTTACTAAATAATACTTCAAATTATGTATGTATAGAAATAGCGTGATGGACAAAGTCCACAACATTACATATAAATAAATACGCACTCATATTACAATTATTTGTCTGATTAGTCAGTCAAGCATATATTTTAATTATATACATAACTTATAGAAGGTGGAATAGGAGAGTAAAATCTGAAATGCTTTACAGTTTATGGCAAGCTGGGAAGCGCAATGTTATGAATAGGTAATTTAAAAAAAAAATTATCAGAGATGTAAAAAAATGAAAAAAAACCATAGCGATAAATCTTTAATTGGATGCTTCCCTGACCAACACTGGGCACGTGTTTACTTCGCTGATTTATAATTCCACAACACTTTTTATGTATTTGAATTACGCAAAATTTAAAATATAACTCAATTTGACGCTTGTTTAGTATGTAGCTACCTCTTTTTTCTGTAATATTTATTTGTCAGTCTCATTTGTGTATCATTACATAATACTAAAAATCCAACATTATTTTTAAAGTATAATAACAACATTTTTATAACAACTTGCTTAACTAAAAATAAATGGATAAAGAAATTTTTAGGTGCAATATTTACAAAATATCTTGTAAAACATGGCTTACAATTTATGCGAACATAATTGTGGGTCATAACTTTTACAATTACTCACTTCTTACTACCGTCATCACCATATATTAGTAATTTCCAAATGTGTTTTGTAATTTATTTGCATTTCCCAAAAACTTTAGCCTGCATATCCGCATTGGAATTATAATCAGGATCATGAGACTTTGTACGATTATAGACATATGACGACACATTATGTGTCCGCGTAAAAGCCGCTGACTTATGAATCCACAGAAACACACAAGAGCTGTGGTGGCGAAATTGTTGAGATTCCACTTTATCAAGCATATATACATTGTATATCTAACAATAATAACTATATGATACAAACTAAAACCTGTACTTTAATGTTAAAATCTGTAATGCAAATGCAGCGACTATGCAAAACCTATAATCTTCAAGTATGTATAGGGGGAAATAATCTAAGGCTTCGCAATTCAATTCGCAAGACTATAAGTAAGATGTTTAAAAAAGTAGGTTAGAAGTGTATTTCATTTACAATATAAAGCATATGGGGTATATATGTATGTAAAGTTTTCTTTTCGCTCCTTGTCCTCAGACAATTCCTTTTTATGCTTCTGTACAAATTTCCCATTGACGCTTAAACTTTGTCGATCTCGCATAAAAAAGCATGCTTGATTTTCTACATAGGAAATATAACATTTCCACACATAAGCTCACAGTGCAACTCACCTTTTATTCCATTCTTCCTATTCCCTTTTCCTTTTAAACAGAAATCAAAGACTAAGGCTTTACACAAAGATGGGAAAGAACAAGGTGAGGTCTGTTTCAATAATGTGTGAGTCTCAATTATTCCCTTTCGGTGTCCTATGGCTAGAGGTGCAAAAATCAAAAGTAAAACTTTATAGCTTTACGTTATATTTGCCGAAGAAGAATCAAAAAGTGTCAATTTTAGTATTGAAGGGATAGAAATTAGTACTTTGGGATCCTCTGCCCAAGATATGTATGAAGCTTGTTTGTGTGTAAATTGTGGGTTGGGGTGAGTGGTGATTCAATTTTCTTTACGGACTTGCATATTGTACAGTAAAGTTGGTGGGTATGTACATTATATGCATTTTTATGTATTTACTTGCGTTTTTTGTCGCTTTTTGCCACTTTTCTTCTTTTTCTTCTCCTCCTTTTTCTTCTGCTCCTTAAGATAAATTACTTTTCGCGTTTCTGTGCGTGTCATATGTACTTCCTTTATGTCTTCGAAATTACTTTCTCTTTTATTCTCCCATATAATGAACAACTTCCATTGAGTTGAAATAATAATATAATAAGAATTCTTGTATTTACACTGATGATACATTTTGCAGAGTTTGCAGTGAGTTGAAACAATTTACGCTGTATAAGTGCAAAGTGCAGTTTGTACATGTTTTTATTTTACTGATCGTGTTATATGTGTTCCATATTGATATGTGCGTATAATATCGCACATATGTACATATATGCATAGATTGTAATCTTTGTATCAATAAGCTTTGACATAACCTGACCTATGCGTGATTAAAATTTATAGAAGCCGTCAGTACATTTTATGATTTTTTAAATTATAACTTGTCATTTTGCTGATGCTAATCGGAATTGTTGATCGAACACGTACATTTCCCATGGATTGTTATTATTATTATTAATTTCATATTGAACCCTTTTTATCCGGAAAAGTCTAATAAAATTTGTTTTTCTAGCACCTAAATTAAATAAAGTTCTAAAATTTTTCCGCTACAAATTATGATAAAAAACTCTTTTATTAAAATATAATGAATTTAATGAAAATAATTAATACAAATAAAATTAAAAAATGCATTTTTAACGAATTTTTTACCAAGCCTAAAATTTATAGATGTAGAACAGAGTAGAAATTTAAAATTTTTAGATAATTAGACATATACACAGTACAGTAGTTAATACAAAATTGGAAATTTTAAATCTAGGAAGCAATTCATTATATCTGTATGTACATATACGAGTAATAACGAGATAATTCCCAGGAAAGTTGTACTAAAAGCAAATATATTGTAAATAAAGAGCTTAATTAATTAACAAAACTTGAATTAAGTGACTTAATGGGGCGATGCACTAATCTTTTAAAGTCATTATTTAATTTTTAATTTTCGTATAATTACACACTCAGACAGGCGATAGACAAAAGTAACGGCAGTAATCCCATACTGATAAGCAAATGCATTATCAGACAATTACCCATACGCTTTTTATT
Source organism: Lipothrix lubbocki (assembly GCA_034696945.1). NCBI lineage: Eukaryota > Metazoa > Arthropoda > Collembola > Symphypleona > Sminthuridae > Lipothrix > Lipothrix lubbocki. The sequence goes on along the minus strand of JAQGAK010005043.1, from coordinate 3,341 downwards.
GCATGTTATACTTAATACTTATTATAAATTACAGATATCAAAAGATACACATCGTGTGAGAAAGGATTTCCTATATACACATTCAATTCCTATGATTGTCTTATTTCTTCCATTTAATCTCATTGTGAGAGTATCCTGAATAGGTCAACAATAAAAAAGTGTTGGTAGCATAAGGAATTAAGTATTTACATGTATTAGTTTGGAATTATGTATTTATACAAGCCTAAATTTTTAAATTGACAGGAAAAAAAATTTAAATCCGGTTAAAATGAATAAAAATGAAAGTTAATTATTTTCACATTAAGATTAGAATCGCTGCTGATTGCTCAGGCTGTGGTAGTTGTGCCACCGTAATTATTTAGCACATTGTTATTACAAACGCTAAACCTCTGGTGAATTATAATGTCGTTTTGTGGTATTAATGCTAAAAGGTAAGGGATATCGGGAAATGCGTGGAAGCCACTTGACTGACATGACAATTTAAGCTTTGATGTTAATGACAGCGATCATTTACCTTCGTGTAGAGTAGACTTAATCGCGTCAAGAGCTTTTGTTTCTGAATGCTAAAATGTTTTTTTGTATGCATACAGACATTTAATACAAAATTAAATACTCTTTTAACATTCCTGTCTTGACGTGTGTCAAGATTGCCTATACCTAAATTGTTCAACGTATTATGTTGCGGGGTATTTCGAGATTAGTATCAATGATGCTTTCATTTACATACAAACATTGTGCACATCGTTGACGAAGTATCAAAATGGACTAATATCTGTGTTGTAGGTATACAAATCGGTACATTTTGATCCTTAGCAGATAAAATGCATAAAGTCGGGGAAGTATCAAAAAGTACTAATTTCTGTACTGAAGGTATACAAATTAGTACTTTGGGATCCCTAACAGACGAAATGCATTTAGTCGGGGAAGTATCAAAAAGTACTAATTTCTGTGTTGCAGGTATACAAATTAGTACTTTGGGGTCCTTAACAGACGAAATGCATATAGTCGGGGAAGTATCAAAAAGTGCTAATTTCTGTGTTACAGGTATATAAATTAATACATTTAGATCCTTAGCTGACGAAATGCATATGTATAGTCAGGGAAGTATCAAAAAGTGCTAATATCTGTGTTCAAGGTATACAAATTGGTACTTTGGGATCCTTAGCAGATGAAATGCATATAGTCGGGGAAGTATCAAAAAGTACTAATATCTGTGTTGTAGGTATACAAATTGGTACATTTTGATCCTTAGCAGATGAAAGGCATATATAGTCGGGGAAGTATCGAAAGGTACTAATATCTGTGTAGAAGGTATACAAATTAGTACATTGGGATCCCTAGCAAACGATATATGTACGGGATAAATTGAATTACCCTTATAAGCACCTTATGTACATTATTAGTTTTCCAATAAGGATTTCCTCGAGTTATTGAGTGCGGTGGCAGAATAGTAAATACTTTAACGGATTTCTCTTAATCATCATTTTAATTGCGCGGTATTCAAGTAGCTTTACATCCTTTTGCTCATATAAAAGACATGTTTTCACAGCTTTCCCAGGCAGGGTCACACATTTACATACGGCTATAAAGTTTCGCACACATCCCTCAACATGCTCCTAGTTTGTTCATGATTTGAGGATTTTGTTGACAAAAAAAGGAGGAAACTCGATCTTAGGAATTAAATTAGAAACTAATATGACTTATGTATGCTAATATTCCTTTTGGCAGAGGAGTCGCGCGTATTTAATACAGAAAGCCTATAGAGGTGTTCATTGATGAATTAACTTAACATTTTAAAATTCTGATTTAAAATTCCTGGCTGTCTTTACTCAACACTAAACACATGTACTTAACAAATGATTCGTTCCTGTAAAATGTGTAAAATGTGTCATGGGAGCAATTATTTCTTTAAAATTTTAATTTGTCATAAAATTTTTTCCCCCAACTTTTAGCATTACGCGGACGTTTTTAGGTTTTAAATTGCATGTGCCAGTGGTTAAATTTGCAAAAGTGCTAAAATGAGAAAATAAAAAATACTTTTACTGCTATAAAATTCATTGCAACAAAGGATTTCTCTTGTAATGTGTGAAGAATCTTATGTCTTGTGTGTGTGTATTTTTATGCAATCTTTCCTTGTCGCTCTAGTTAAACAGATGATTGTGAGCTTCTTACAACAACAATGCTGGCTGTTGCAACGTCATTTTTTCTATTTTTATATGAGCATTGCAGCAGAACTTGCAGATCTGCATAAGGAAAATATGGGATTTTTTGTGCTTTCTATATGCTGCAGAATTATTTTTCATTATTTTTTTTCTAATTAATTTCTCTCTCTCTCTCTCTCTCTCTCTCTCTCGCTTTTCGTAGACATACAATTGCCTTATTTCAATAATTTTTCAATATTTATTTCGTAAGTTTTGTTTATAAAAATTGACGTTGTAGATAATGGTAAATCATGTTTATCTTATCTTCATATTTCCTTTATTCACAATAATAGTTTCAAATCAGTTTCACATTTTTCAGCATTAAATTTTTTTATTTGAGCCTTCTTACAGAGCTCCCTTGTGATGTTTGGACATATGAACAACTTAAATATTTACGTAAAAAAATAGAAGGCAAAACGTTGTTGAAAAACTTGTCGGCGTGTTTCTGACTGACTGACTGACTGACTGACGACAACAACAACAAGGGAAGTAACACAGCTCCAAAGCACGTGCAAAGTTTTCGCGATTCGTAATTAACCAGCCTTTTGTTATTATTACTGTACTGTGCTTATGGGTCGCACATTTTCAATTTTTTCAAGTCCCACGGAGAATGCCGAGTATATAGGAAACAATTATTGAAGGAATTTCCATGCGAGGAAAGTTTCTCTGTATTTATGGGAAAGAAAGTAATATTTGATCATTTTAAAGTTTAATAAAATTAAATTAAAGTTAAATGGAAATGTAAAAAGATACGGAAAATAATTTAAAACAGATTATTTAGGATAATAATTTATAAAATTATTATTAGTTATAGATGACATTAAATTGAAACAATCAAACCAATAATAAACTAAAATACTTACGTTCCCATCCAGCAAGGTTTTTATTAATAAAACAAAAAATAAGACAGGCAAATGTAATAATTCCAAGATCATCTTCAGCATCTCCAGGGAAGGTTCCAGCAGTTCCTTTCTAGAATTATTATAATCAAGATTACTTCACTTTAATTGCAATTGCAAATTTTGAATTTGTTTATTTTTATTTTCAACTAAAATATTTTTGTAATGTATAAAAAAACGTTTAAAATCAACCGCATGAAATATATGAATAGAAAAGTACTAAAATAAGAATAAAATAGTA
>JAQGAK010005042.1:0-10929 GCA_034696945.1 Lipothrix lubbocki | reverse complement strand
TAGTGATTTTATATAAGCTCCTTTTCATATTGTGTCAAAATCATATAAGCTCCTTTTCTAGTTAGTCCGACGAAATGCTCCTGCCTACCATACAATTATGTACATAGTATAGGTATAATAATTATGTATCTTCTTATGAAGATCGTTTAAGTGAAGTAAAATAACTTGTATTAAATTATTTCCTCTTTATTCTTTAGCTTCGTCTTCGTGACACAAACTTCTACAATAGTGGCCCTGAAGTATGAACAAGCTGGTCCAGTTTCGTTGGTCAAGACCAGCAGTATTGTATTTGCATTTATCTGGCAATATTTGTTTCTTGAAAAAATTCCGGATGCTTTCAGGTACATATTTCTTTGAATTTACCTAGCATTGTAAATAATGTAAATTGATTGTTCTTAACTCTATTTAACTTATATTCAACTTTATTCATGAACAGTCTAATTGGTGCCGCGATAATAGTGACAGCAGTTGTTCTCACAACGTTGCGGAAGTGGATCGGAACTTTAAAACTCAACGACCCGAAGAGGAAGCGCTTTGGATTTCTGCTGAAGTAGTTTTTAATTTTACTGGATAGATTTTCTTGATCGTTTTATATACAGATTATTTATTGAACGACATAATGTAATATTCTTCGTAATACTCTGACATAACATTATTAATGAATATTAAATTATTTCAAAATTAAAATACATGTACTATGTACATCTTTATGATATTGTTAATTCAACTTTACATCACAAACTTATATTGTTTCAATATGCACGGAACAAAAATAATTATTGACAAAGTTAAAAATAAGCAATAAACATCGTCTTTGACAATGTCAACATGGATACTGAAAGTCTCTCTCGGAATGCTGACAGTAAACGTCGTGAACTCTGGTAATGATTCCCTCTAAGCTTCTCCTATAAAAACAGCAAGAAAATGTAATTTGAAAAATAAAATCCATAAGTTAGCTTAAATTAAAATTTAATGTAAAGAAAATGAGAATGATAATGTAGGATGTGAGAATTTTTTGCACATAATCCCTATAGAAGAACTATATTTTTAGTAAATTACTTTTAAATTATAGCTTATTAGCTACTTACTTTTTACGCCCGAAATACGATGAGAAGGGCCTAGGTCGTTCTAATCTCTTCAACCTTGGGTCGGTTAGGTAGGCGGCATTTAAACAGAGTTCCAGGTTGTGCAAATCGGTGACGGCTGTTGGACTCAGCAGGATTTCGTACACGCGGACATCAACTTTGGGATGAAACCTTTTGTATTTTCGGGTTGATAGAATTAATTAAGAATTTTAATAAAAAGTACAAAAAGAATTAATAGGGAAATAAACTAATTATTACATACCACAACTCTCGAACTTCCCTAGTAAATAATTTCTCCATGGCCTGCTCCCACAAGTGGAATAAAGTGTACTCATCGTCAAAGTAGTCAAAACAAATGTTCTGGACCATGTCAACAATCTTCCAGGCCGCGTCGATAACAAAATGATGTCGGTACTCGTAGAATCCTTGATCAACTTCCAATGTCTCGTTGATCCAAGTGATGTTCTTCGGGAAAGGGGGGTGAGGGATGCTGGCGCCAACCAACTGTGTGTAAATATAAGTAATATGAATTAATTTGTTAGTTAAAAAATTAAATTAACTAAAAATTAAAATAATTCATATAATTAAACAAAATAATTTTAATAAAGCAAAAACCTTATCGAACGCCCCACAACCATCACTCTTCTCCATTCCATACATTGGCAGCGGTTTACCAGTGATGTTGGCTTTGCAAACTTCCAGTTTATCTAAAATAGTTTGATAGTCATCTTCCGTCAGGAATTCTGGATACCTATTTCCTTTCCCTTGGTGGACCAAGATAAACAGATCGATCGCTTGATCCATGAATAGTTGACCAACAAAGTTTGTAGGACATTTTTCTTGAGTGATTTGCTTCATGATATCGAATAAGCCCCAGGATCTTTTCGGCAATAGGTTGAACAAACTTGGACGATCCACCTCTCGTTGTTGTCTAAGCTTTGCCCATTTGTTTAGGTCCCGATTTATCCGTAAATTCTTGTCGTCCCGAATTTCGTGCATGCTGGGAGACTGATCCGTGTTTCTGGTTTCCTGGTCTTCCTTTTGGCTGAAAAAAATGAAAAAATTTTAGGCCTACTATGTTTTAATAAATTAATTAATTTTAAATTAAATTCTGTAGCTAATTTGTTCATTGTATTTTTATTGCAATAAATTAATAAATAATGAAAATAATTTTGCATTACGTATCACGACCACTCCAGCCCGGTCCACCATGATTTACCTTGCGGGGATGAGTATTGTTTAGGCAAGTTAGGCTGCATTCCGCTAAAAAACAATCGAATTTAATTAGTCAAAATCAATATTTAATTACAATTGTTTTTATAATTATAGATAAAAAATTTACATTGCTCTTTCGGTTTCATGACATCGTAACAATTCTGAATTTGGAGTGCGACCCCATTCTCCGGGCAAACTTGAGCCACCTCAATGGTAGTAAGTCCAGGTTTCCAAATGGGGTTGTCCGACCTGAAAATCCGACACACTTGCTTCTCCGTATGGATTTCCTTCTTTGACTCGATGCAGATCCGATCTTCGACAAAAGTTGCAACCCCGTTGAGGACATAAATGTTGTTAGTGTAAGTTTGGACTTTGCTCCCAACCGCGTAAGTGTCCCAAACTTGGTAATCTGTCTCTTTCAGGCCGAAAATTGCAGCTGTTTCGTTACTAAGAGAGTTTATAGATCCGCTAAGACGAAGTCCACTCACGAATGCATCGCCTTGCCCTAATGTTGAACAGCCCTCTTCCATGAAGCCATCGTAGAGGGCGCAGTTGTCGAGCCACATGCGGTAGCTTTAATTAATTATTTAAAGAAATATTATGGTTGTTTTGAAGAAAGAAAAACTAAAGAATAATTATGTACAGCATTTTATAGAGATAACCAAAAAATTATGCACTTACGCCCCTTTGATACACACACATGATGGCTTGGATTCACCAAAATTAATTCCAAAAGGACACTGGTCATGTGTTAAGTTCACTAATCTATCCCCATCACAAAAAGCTATGCTCATGGAATAACCAGTTATTTCGTGAAGTTGAGAGATCCAGTAGAGAAATATGATTAGGAAGTGCATTTTATGTTCTAAGTGTGCCAATCTTTTAAGCAGCAACTGATGATAATTTAAGCATGCTCATTGTCATCAGAGTCAATTCGAAATAGGTACAAGTTCTTCGAATTGGAAAACAAACAACAACAAATTAATGATGTTGGAAGTTGGAAGAGTTATGGCTTATAAATACACATGTCTTTTCTGGCACTTGCTCCAAAGTTTATTTATCCATCATGCCTCATATGACAATGTATCGTAGATGCAAAGGCAAAAATTACTATCTTGTTCGCCCATATATGAAAATGTGACTACGACGGTGAGACTTGGATTACCTATAGGTTAAAATTACCATGACACGCATCTACCTACCATATACAAATATTTTCTGGGGCAAAATGGAATGCTCTTTTTTGCAACCGCGCCGCGGATGAAACTAACCGTACGTTATTGTTATTTGACGGACTTATTGGTATTGAATTGAACAAAACCGCAATAAGTCTTTCAGTTTCAAACGATAATGTACAAAATATTTAAAACATATTAATTGCAAACGGAGGCATTAATTAAAAAGATATGACCATCAGGTCTGTTGGCCATATTTTACCTTATTAGCGACGATAGGGTGCTATATGTATATATATTATGGTTGCTAACACATATGTATAAAATTTAAAATATGTTTGTTTATGCGAATATTTTTACGTTTCAATATGCGCATAAAAATGCATATAATAAATTTCATCAATATACACTCGCATGGGCATTTGAGATGCAAAACAACAAATGATTTATCACCAATTCATTGGTATAACAATAATAATTAAATGGCATTAACACACGTAATGCTTTTCAAGTTTGTGATTTGTAATGGCCGCCGTTGTATGGATTGTCGTAGTTTATAATTTAGACGGGAGTGATGCCCAAAGTAGTTTTTCCATCACCGTTGGTCAACTTGGTAATCTTCGTGGCCCTCTTGGTGACGTAAGGATCGGCTTCAATCAAGAGGTCTCCGAGGTAGTCGCTGCTGGTCAGTGAGTCGCTGTCGTGAACTTTGAAGTAAAGGTACTGTGAAGAAAAATGTTGAATTTGTACATTTAATTGCGATAAATATATCCATTCGTTTATAAACGAATTTAATTCTTCAAGAATTTTATATTAGTCATTAGGTTTTTCCAATAAATGTTTAATTCCTTACTTGATCAGTTCCCCTTTGATAATTAGCGAAATCGAATGTTTCCTTCCAATCGGGATTTTCCTCGTTGTCGATTACAGCCGTGGATCCGATTTTAGTGTCAAGGCCGGCCTTTCCACGTCTCCAGAAAACTTCTACGTAGGGGTCGCTCTTTCCGCCTCCTACATCCTTGGCTGGGACATTTCTTTTTTTTTAAAATAGAAAATATAATTTTGAGTTTATACAACGTAATTTTTGAATGAAATATTCAATAACCTCCTTTAAAATATTGCTAAACGTCCATACGAGTCTGATTTTCATTTACCTGGCGTACAATCGGAACTTCGTTGGCATAGTCCGTCTCATCCAAAGTTCACCACCTCCTGGGACGGGAACTTTGATATCTTGATTCTTGTCAACGTACTGATCCGCATCAACGGTAACATCGCCGACATCGTCATTAGAGAATGTGTCATAGTCTTTGATGACGAAATGCAATTTCTGTGATTGTAATAAAAAAATTAAAACAAAATTCCAGGATTTGAATTTTACAAATACACATGACTTTTTTTAAATTAAAATTTAAAATAATTCAACTGTTTTTACTTGGTTAGTTCCTCGCTTCCAGTTAATCCAGAAGACATTCAACCAATCGGGATTATCGTTGTCCTTGAGGGTGTCAGTAGTTCCCAAAAGAACTTCATCGGCTGTGCCAGTCTTGCTGTATACCTGAACGAAGCCATCGATCTTGGAGCTTCTGTCCTTGGTGGGGAGGTTTCTTTATTTAAAAATCATCAAATTAAACAAATTGTTTAAAATAAATTTAAAAAAGCGGAAGAATTAAAATTTTCAAATTATATTTTCGAATATTACAATTGATAATAATTTAATTTAAATTTTAGGTTTTTACAATTAAATTACCATTCCTTCGGTTTATTGTTATACTGTTTGTATTTTAAATAATAAAAGAAATTATTGTCTAATAATAACATTAAAATTTATTGTATTTTATTTACCTTCCAGAAATGACAAAAGTTAAATTGAGAGCAAAATCGCTGGGTTTCGGAGTTGTCGATGTGGCTTTGGGTGCGGGGGTGGCAGGAGTTTTTTTGGACCCTTGAGAAGCTACGACGGCGATTGCCGCAGCTAAGATCAAGTACTTCATGGCTTTACTTTATGATTCTATAGAACAATTAAAATTTTTATCCGCTGTAAATATCAACGCCGAAAGAAGAAGTGATCACGGTGGACCTCTAAACGAAACTGAAAATATCCTTGTGCTTGAAGACGCTTTTATAAAAGAAGTCGGAGGATGACGATACACCTGATATATGACGATGATCTCACAAGTTGTATTATGTCTTTCTAGCCAATTTTACCTTGTTCTTCAACTTTACACACTCATAACTATCATAGGAGTAACCTTAGCAGTACCCTTTGAATATACATACAAAAACATACAACAAGCTAACAAGCAGGAAAAAATAGAAAATAAATATAATTTTAATGTATATAAAAGTATTAAAGTACATACAGAGTACACACTGTAATATATATGATTCGTTTACAATGTCCTATAGACAACTTGAATAAATCCATAATAAATTCATGGGTTAATTTCAGGGTGAGCCAGCGAGGAGTCCATAGCGTCAAATAATTGAAGAGAAAAGTTGAATTGGCGAAGTACTTTTGTGTAGTAATAATAATAATAACAATAATGTTAAATAAGCCATTAGAAAACCCGTCTGCGCTCAAGAAGCAACATTTATTATTTGCAAAACCGTGTATTTTTTTTATTCTGGACAGGTCATGATGACGGTGATGATGATGGTGATGGAGTGTACATGACTTTTGGGTGAAATTGCACATATGATTTAGATTCTTAGAGTTATCCACAAATCTTGTGCCTGTGCCGACATTTAATTACTCTTTTACGTAATAGCTTTCTTTTAATTACAGGTTTCTTTCTGGATGTGATGGTGAATCCAATTTGTGCTTAATAATAATCTGAATTTGTCTCGTTTTTTCTAGAATAATTCAGTCTTTACATTTGTTATGTTATTATTTGTTTTCTTTTATTGACCAGCAGCAGTCAACTTGTCCAACGAAACAATATTGTTGTTGTTGTGGTCATGTTTTATTGACGTAAATACATAATAAGCGAATACAAGTACTCATCCTCTCATCCTCATAAGATTTCATATATAGTGACTACCATTTATGACGTACATTTCAAACATTGTTACATCCTTCAGGATGTCAAAACAATTTAATAGTTTCGTTTTCTGAGAAGAAAATTCAACATGTTTTAATATTTAAAAAAATTATTTGCGACCTTTTCAAGGGTAAAAATTATATATTTACATATAAACTTATGCACGCTTTTACTTGGAACATAATGTGCAGATATTATTACACTTGTGCCTTAGTTATTGCTTATTCAAGTGCAAGGTTTTTATGTTTCGTGAGTCATTTTTGGGATTCTCCGTATTCTGTTCAAGTGCATTTTTACCATTGAATTCTATTCTTTTATATATTTAGACATGTACTAAAGATTAAAAAAGATTGGTTTTAAAAATATTAAAGGATTTGCATACTATTTTTTCCAGAGGGAGTCGCCCAAATGGAATTAAAGGTATAAATGCAGAATTCTAAAAAATATATGTGCTCGTACAATTAACTTCAAGATTTCAGTCTATTTTAGCGAAAGTCATCTAATTAAAATAAAGCATAATTTTATTATGGAATTAGCATTCTATTAACGCAGCGAAACACAGAACAATAAGTCACCGAATAAATATAAATTATCTCTCCTAAGGTTCATTTGTCACTGTCTGTCATTGCGTTATCTCCTATGCAGATCATTTATAATATACTTCTTGGTAATTTGTAGGATGCTGGGGACACACGTTACTTACTACACGTGTGAGAATAAAATTTGCATTTTATTTTGACAAATGTCTACATGGTAATTATACACGCGAAATGATTTTCATTTACTACTCACATCTCGTATACAATCTCCGCCTAACATGTTAATTTGGCAATTTATTTTATTTTCACAGTTAAAACATGTATGTATAAAGCAATGGGATATCATTCATTTTTCATGACATAATATTTCTCTGTAATAATATTGAGCTTCTTTTTAGTAATAAAACGTTTAAAGTTTTCCACCCATAATTTGGACAACTTATTTTTATAATTTTGTAAGAGTAAACGTTTTTAAACTATTTTGGCTAAATTTGGCTTATTCACTCGTATTCTTAAATTTGACTGATGTACTTGAGACGGTTGACAGCTAATTGCAGAAGTTCCTATAGGTTTTAAAATTTAAGTGATAAATTGTATACATATACATCATAGTTGAAGAATCAAATATAAATATCCAACCACTTGCTAAAACGCAAGATGAATCTACAATTAAAAGATATTTCACAAATATGCGAATGCAAAACTGACAATGTCCCTTAAAAGCACGGCCTTTGTTTACATTGTCAGTAAAACGTGTATATACATACATACGGCAATAAAATCCCGCCGCTGCTGTGGAAACCTATACTGCTGATGAGTCTTATTGTTGCATGTTGTAGAAAGGGAAAATATTCACAGTTAATACCGCATATGTGTCTTTGTATTTGCTAAATAAACGGGATGGCTTTTTGTATTTCTAGCTTTAAAAGTGATATTTCTAAGCTGTAGTCTTCACTCTTGCATTTTAGCAACTGTGGAGATAGTTATGCTTGCCTCTTCAACGACGATATGCATATTGTAGGTATGTAAATGTACATAGAATACATATGCCCGGAACTAATGATGATCAAAAAATACATTTAAGTATAAATATAGAAATAATTATTGAAAATACATTTAAGAATACTTATAGAAAACATTGGATATTGTAAAATACTTTTGAAGCTAAATATAAGTAACAATAACTAACAAAACAATAGTCAATGAAGTATATAAGTATACTGTTACGAAAACAGTATGTTTAATAAAATGGCAATAATTGCAGAACATACACATATACTTACACCTATTTTTATTGTTATTGCTAATATATTTACTTGCAGTCATCCGTGTCCGTTATGGAGATCCTGTTGCAAACAAAAATATAATACTCTGAAATAATAAAAGCATCAGCCTTAACTTTTTGCATCACCTGAAAATTGCATATTCCCATCATCCCATCATTTAACATATTCACGCCCCACGAAACGAATGAATAATAAATAGAAGATCATCGTTTACTATTTACTTTTAACCGGTAGGATTGTTAGGACAAATGCTTTACGTTCGCAAACGCCATCTACTAAATTTAGTTTGAAATTCCTAACGTTAAATTAATGACGGAGAAGCTATTCCAGCAGAGCAACGATCTTTTAATAATAACAATTAAAATGAATAAATATATTTTCAAGGATGCTGGTTGTATATTATAGCTTAATATTAATCAATACGTTGCTTTTTGGAGTAATAAAGCCTTATTGTTACTGTTAGATTTCGTTTATGAAACTACAGATATATGTTTGAACTAGTGAACTTGCAGAACATGCGGGCAAAACTTAATATGCGGTAATATTAGACGTGCTTTCAAGAATATAAATATTGATGGCAGCACCTTCTCCAAGCAAAGCAAATATTAAAGCCTTAATGGTGTGCCTGAACTTCATAAAATCAGAGAGCAAACTTTTTATGAAGTTTTTATTTTAACAGAGCAGGAAAATGTAATATAAACGTAGTTGTGAGACTATGTGTCTAGCTACTTCTATATTAGAACCACCTCCTTGCAAAAAGTCATACCCTTCATACAATATGAATTTATTGGATAATGAATACGAAAGAACGGCATAAAAATAATTTCATATAAATAATTTATGATTCTTTAATATACAGACAAGGAGTAGACATAGAGATTGTAATCCTGCCAGGATATCTTTCAGCTGATTGCTATTCTGCTCGTGTGAAGTATATGTTTTCCACCTAAAAATTACCGGCTCTCTGCAAAAATCCTCTATTATTTTGCTCATGTTCATATATTATACATTTTACTTGATGCACAACATCACACAGTAAACAACTGCAATACCGGGATGCGTATACTTATAGTAGTATCTGTAATAGTACAGCATGTGTATTCAGATAATAAAACTAATAAAATTGTATTTTTAAGCCATTAACATTATTTCATACTATGGAACCAATCCTACATGATTATACACAACAATCCCCGTGAAACACGTATATATTAAACTATAAATCACACTTTGATGCTTTTATGAGCTTCTGTTAACGATGCATTATCTTTCTTGGCCCATGGTCTGCATACATATAGATTCGTTTATGCATTTACCATATATAAATAAATTGCATTTCCTTTTTTTCTGAACTCATTATTCCGTATAGTAGTATAAACTAAAACTAAAGTATTAGAACTCGGATTATGTAGAATGTATCAAGTAAAATAGGATATTAAGAAATACGATGACGCTCATGGGAAATGAGAGCAAAATTAAACTACTATAACCGGTACACTGCTCAACATTGTAAATTCCAATTTGTAAGAATTAAATTGCAGGAAATGAAAGCAACATTTTAATTTTGCTCATCTTTTTTTTTATTTTCTTGCTTCCAATCCAGTCCATAGTCAACTTAATTCTTACAATAAACTACTCGCCTCAGTAAACTTGCAATAAAGGGTGTTAAAGCATATATTGCTAAACCACTTGTAATAATAAATTATAATTGCCACAACTGTAATAAACTGTGAGAGTAAAAATCCATGAAAAAATATGGAATCATTGCAAAATTTCTGGATTTTTGTAGCTCCGCCCGTGTAATGCTGCCTAACTTGTTCTACCCATTTTTTAAAACTCTGAATTCTTTATCGATAATGCTATGAATAAATATAATATCATCCATATAAATATATTGTATTTTCTTGTAGCCATTTTCATAGCATAATACTAATAATAGTAGTTACTTTTAATTGTTCCTCCTTAGAAATATGTTTTAAGACTATTTTTGCGTCGAAATATTAATCCAAATGGATCAGATAGTTAAACGAAACATAAAACGTACTTTACCGGGCCAAAATTTTGAAAATTGTAAATTTTATCCAAAATGTGTTCATATAATTTAATGAGGTTTCCAATGATGTATTGTACGACCTTCTACGTTTAACCCAAAAAATAAAATAAGATAAATGAAGCTAAAAAATTAAATTAATAAATTTAACAGGTTGAAATAACAAAGAAAATAATAGAAAACAATTAGCAAAGTATTAAACAAGTAATTAAATTTTAAAACATAATAAATAAATAAATAATTAATTACAAAAAATAATTGTGTAAAAATTCAATTTTTGTAAAGCAAAAATATTTTTGTAAAATATAAAAATAGTTTTTTAGTAAATAAAAAAGTAATAAAACAAATAAATTAAGCCAAAAATTATTTAAAATTTTAAAAATGTAACTAGCATTATTAAGCAATTTATTATTACAATTTTTTCATTAATCAATAACACCAAAATTTCAAGCACTTTTGAAGCACCAAAACGTGCTTTATTATACTTCAATTTCATTTTCATATTAAAGTATTTTCTATGCGGTGGTCATGATCC
>JAQGAK010005041.1:0-10929 GCA_034696945.1 Lipothrix lubbocki | reverse complement strand
ATTAATTTTTGTATTAATTTTTGTATTAATTTTTGTATTAATTTTTGTAATAATTTTTGTAATAATTTTTGTAATAAGTTTTGTAATAAGTTTTGTAATAATTTTTGTAATAATTTTTGTATTAATTGTTGTATATATTTTTGTATATTGTAAATGTTTAACAAATATAAAAACTGCAATCATGTACATATTGAGTTGCAAAAAGTGTTTATATTCGAACTGATTTTTTAAATTTATTGTATACAGATGCAAGAACAGAAAGAATTCCACGTATTTAGCATCAACCCGCACTACCCGAGAAAAGTCACATTTTTAAACATCGGTCCACCGCACAGAGGGAAATGGCGGTGTTTAAAAGCTTGTTCTCCTCAAGAAACCCTCCCGCCTGGCATCTACTCCCTTGAGTCCACTCTCCCAGAAAGAACATTTCTGGCAATAAGGAAGAAACATCATGCGGGAGGAACAAATGCTAGCTTTGAAGACGGCAATATGTAAAAGTCGTATTTATATAAATAGTAATTACTATATGCATTTCTATTCCTAAAGGTCGCCTTCAGTGGGTATTTACATAATGACTATACCATAGTATAGTGTGTGTATCCTAATATGCATGTTTATGTGTATAAATACACACGCTCCCACCACCACAACGTACACACAACTGTTGTTCCCGCATATTTAACCCCGTGTGTGTACACAGGAATAATTGAATTTTTAACATTCAACTTCAAAGAAACCTCTTGGCTTCTCCTTTTGCAGAATCCCAGAATGCAATTTAGAATTATTTAACCGTCTCCTCGCCACAGCTGCCAGGCTGGATGAATTTACCTTTACGCTTGGCTACGACCACCACCCTCAGAATCTGCCGTCAGTAACGACGCCGACAACGACGACCAAGACGCTAAGAACGGATGGAGACTTAAGAAATAACCATGTTTCCCCGAGCCAAGAGCAGCTTGGTATATAATCACAAATATGCTGTACATATTATAAATAAATTATGTACATACATAACCCTATATATAACATGTAATTATATGACCCTATCATTTACATTTAGGCTCATGGAAACGCAATTAAGAAATTACGTTTTCTTCTCATGGAAATTATACAGTCAAAATAATAAAATCCGTGTTTATATGATCTTTAACACCAAATTAATTTTTACCCCCGTCTCTTTTATACTTTCACCGCAGAATTCCTACTGACACCGCAAAAATCTCCGCCACCCTCCGACTACGCATTTAAGCCCCTGGAAACGCTCAAAGACTGCGAGGCTTGGTGTCGAAACTTGACCAAGAATCGAGAGCCCAAGCCGCTGCTCTTGCGAAAGTCGGAGGAAGAATGTGACTTCAAGGCGTTTCAAGCTTTACGGGATCTGGTTAATGCTCAGGATTTACAGGATAAGGTGCGAGCGAATGTTTTTATAGCTACGTTTTATACTTATGGGATATGGTTGTATGTGTTTTTATATAATGTAAAAGATTAGTGCTATGGTAAATATATGCAATACATATCTGTATAGTAACGGATACGGTAAATGTTTATATGTGTTGAAAGATAAGGTTAACCGTTTTATCGTACACAATAACATAGAAATGCAAAAAGAAAGGAAAAAACGGGGTGATGAGGTTCATGGTCAGGGTTCTTGTTTGGTTGTTTTGCTATATAATATTTGCATGAACCACATAGCTGGGTCAGGTGAATGCTCCGCAAGAATTTAACTTCAGTGGAGACCGAGGTGTTGATTCAAATACTAACCGCGGCAGTGGAACCACACGGGAACAACAAATGCATTTAGCGTTAGGAGCTGGGCCAAGGAAAGGTGCGAATGCTGCTTTAGAATTCCAACCACTGGACCTCAGAGGAAAGGTCTCAATGGCAATGGTGCAAGATGATCGGTTCGGCTCACCTCAAATAATTCTTCGGTTTCAGCCCGGGGCGAGACTCATTCAGGAAGCTGAACATACCTTGTTCCTCCGGCCGATTCACGCTCAAATCAGCTATTCTACTCGAGCTTCGGTGCTTTCACAGGTGAGTGATTATTATTAGAAAATATCTAATATCCGTGAATTAATTATTGGTCCACAATAATTTTAAATATTTGAATTACTTATTTATGTTTTTTTATACAGTTTTGTCCTCCCAAGCAACTCACTGAGGAATTCGAAATCCCACAAGGATCTACTTTCACATTGTCAAATAACAGCAACAACCCTGTCGGTGTCCGCTGTGCTTGGTTCACTTATAATAATAATAATGACTCGTAAATTTTGGTACAAATTGTCCCAAGTATGTTTCACTTATTTCAGCACGGTATGGAGAAATTTAAAAAAAAATCAATAATCATAGATGAATCTACAATAAATCCTGATGAGAATCCAGAATAAATGAAGAACCTTCACATTTATTTATCAGTGGGTCAAATTTGTGTAACTTTTTATGTATTAAAGACGATAATGGTATTAAATCCCATTGACCCGGAGCTCGTGTTAGAAATTACAAGCTTACATAATTACAAGGGGTACCTTATGCATGAAATTTTTCGACGTATATAAAATATTATAAATAATGTAAAATGCATGCGCTGTGTATGTATGTCTAATTACACGACCATAAAATTATGGGAAAAAATAACACGTATACATACATATATGTACATTGCATAAATTAATAATTTCGTACACATTGTATGATGATGATGAATACATAATACAGCCATCGTAGGGAATGAGCGTAAAGGCACACATCATGTTTGTCTAATCTTTATTGGCCGACAGATGATTGATTAATGTTCTGTCGTATCTCTGGTGACTTCCGTGGCAGGAGCGTCATATTATAGTATAGACAATGTAATATTGAGCATAACTCATATCATAAGATTACTTTCTGCATTTCTCCGGAATAATCTACTTTGTATTTAAGTCTTCAATGTTGTTTTATGAGAGCGTGGATATTTTATGTACTGATGGTAAGCATATGTCGTATATCACACAGTGTATATGATTGTATATTGTAATAATTGTATACCGTTGCTAAAATGCAAAAATGACTACAGCTCCGAATATTATTTTTAAAGTTTGGAATGCAAAAGGGACTATCCCGTTTATCTACCATTGCAAAGATACATGCAGTAGAAACTGCTGGAATATTTTCCTTTTCTATAACATGCATAACATTAGCAATAGTTTTCCATACCAGGGGGTTTTTGCTTGCCGTATAAATCCTCTACACTATGACAATGTAAACACAGATCATGCTTTTAAATGACGTATAGTCAGTTTTGCATTCGAATGTTTGTGAAAAATCTTGCAGTACCGAAGTAATTCTTATTGCTTATTAGCAACTGTGTAGATGGTTATGTTTGCCTCTTCAACGACCATATGTTAAAGGTATAGTTACATTTTGCCTATCTACATATGTATATACTTCAAAGTGCATTTGTAATACATTAGATCCACATTTGCATACGTTACTATACTTCTTCATGTAATGCAATTACATATGTATATGTATGCTTACATATGTATATGTATGCTTACATATTGTAATACATATGACAAAGCATTACAAGTATATAAATGTACAGAAGCATGTAAAGTATATAAAGTCTACACTATTATAGTATATTAAAGCCACTGGAAGCAGGAGAAATCAAGTCCGCCACACCCAACTTGTACAACCCGTGTGTGCCATGCGATGATACTTTGTGAATTATCAGAGCAGTAATATAGACGGCCGAGTCAATATCATATGACGTCTGTAATTCCGAACATTCATATTTGTCTTGTATTTAATCACTTATGTATTATTAGATACATGATAGGCTTCAATATTAATAATAAGCGATGACTTACGTACTTTTAGTACTCCAAAATTCTTTGACATCTCACACACGAGCAACGAATTTCAATACAAATCCTATAACTTTCTATATCCTATATAGCCTTTATATATGAAAACGTGGATAGATATTTTGTATTACACATATTGTGTATAACCAGTATAGGCATTATATGTATATATATAAGGAGCGTTGCATAGGGCTGAGGAATAATAAATTGATATCTTCCACCGGGATATGCAGAAGGCTATGTCATATCCAGTTGCATATATTTTATTGACTCACAGTGTCAAAGGACCCGTGTCTGTTCCGTTAAATATGTTCATGACGGTCGGGTCTGGACTGGAGTCGCGACTGCTTCTGGATTATCAAAGGACTTATCTCTTGATCCACTAACCTTTTGTCCATACATTAGGTTCATTTTCTACAGAGTAAACATTGAAAATCCTTGCAGTCACTTATGTGAGCTTATCGTTAGTATGTATATAGTTTTAGTTCCTATGTATGTATTTTCCTATTTACATATGTCGGATTTATCTTTGTTTCGTAGCTTATAGTATATTATGTGTGTATTAGATCCGGACGTGTTTATTTATTAATTAAGCTTATATAAATACATTTGTGTAATGTATTAGTTCCTGCTTTACAACATCTGATTTGTTGAAAGTGTTAAATATCGAGGCTTTCCACTGTTACTTCTTCGGTGTGGACACATCTCATCCATTGAGAAATGCTGCATTTAAGGGAGAAAGTGGGGCCGAGCGTATGAAAAATCAATGATGTGTATGACACACACACATGGATGTCAAAACATACTAGCGCCGAGCTTAAGGGTTGTCTAAAGTATATAGTGGTAGTAGTAGTAGTAGCTTCTAAACCCCAGACCTGCATTCATGGTACTACTATAAGCTTATTTGATTTCATGTATAAACGGGAAGACTGAAAGCTGAAGTAATTTATGCAAAGAGTACTCAACATTGTCACTATACTTTTTACCTATTTCCTCTCCAGCCCTTTTCTGAGCTTCCTTACTTGTCAGAAGGCAAATGCATATATCGTCGGTGGAGATGCAAAGTGGGCTATCTCCAAAGGTGAACCTAGATGCAAGATGAGATAACCACTATAAATTCAGTGGTAAGATGGAATATCCTGCCATTTAAATTGCGTTAAAAACTGAAAACGGAGGGAGCATTTGTAAT
This sequence comes from Lipothrix lubbocki, assembly GCA_034696945.1. NCBI lineage: Eukaryota > Metazoa > Arthropoda > Collembola > Symphypleona > Sminthuridae > Lipothrix > Lipothrix lubbocki. Next base: position 5,886 of record JAQGAK010005041.1, on the reverse strand, counting down.
TCTTACAATTCCAACTGCAAGGCAATTGTAAGTTATAGTGGAGTTATTCCACACCTTGACCTTAAAATAATGGTGAATGTCCTACTTTGCAGCTATAGATGCACATGGAGCTGCATCTCCACGGACAATTTGCATGGCTACTCAAATTGTATGCTATTAACTGTAAGTGTGCATATGAAAGATGTATTGCATAAGCTACATATATGCAGACGGGTTTAAGGTGGTGATGGTGAATATAAACATCCGCGACAGGTTGAAAATACGACGACGTACTTTTTTAAGTTTGAAAAGCTTTATTGGTAATCTATTTTTTTTGTCTGACTGATTCCTTAAATTATCATTTAGCCACTTCCTGTAAATTCTCCAGCCTCTTGTTTGGTCTTTGTTTGTTGGATTTTCAGCTTGTCTATAAATAATTTTCTGATTTTCTGTAATTAAAGACATTTTGCAATCTACTATCTCATCATTGTAACTATTACACCCTAATTTCACGGCCGAAGTAATTTGTTCTCGAAAGGAAAAATTGTACAAATAAAATAATAATTAAATTAAGAAAATGTCACAACTATAGATACTAAAGAAATTTCCTCAAACTATTTCCAACATATTTGGAAAACTCTTGGAGAACTATGGATAAACTTCTAAATTGTTAAGCAATACTTTTGGATGTTTCCACTGTTGTATGAAATCTCTCATCATTCTTTAGCTTCTTCTCTTTGTGTAGTGGAAAGTCCTGAGCAACTTTTCCCAAGCAGCAGCAAAAGGTTTTCACCCCTCAAGTTTAAAAAGTTTTCCGCTTATACGTATATAAGAATTAATTATAGAAACTTTGATGATCCTTTAAGTTTCACAGAGACGCACCTGCTATAAACACTCGCGGCTGCTGCTATTCTATACGTACTTGGAATAAATGCATATGCTTTATCCTGAAGAACTAATGCTAATCCTTTTTGCATATGGGCCTCTTCCCTAGGCAATTTCTATGTTATTATTAAATATTATAGGATAATAATAATTATACAATACATATTATTATATACTAGTATTTTAATTTGCATCCAAAAAATTCACAGAATTTAGTATACACGGCACTATTACGTCATTTCCAGATTTGTCTTATTGCTTTTATAAATATGCTTATAACCTTTATCTTAATATAATACCTATATGATCTTTAAAGAAGCAAATATAACTATCTCCACAGTTGCTAAAATGCAATAAGAATGACTATACAGATTCCGAATATTATTTTTAAAGTTTGGAATGCAAAAGTGACTATCCCGTTTTTTTACCATTGCAAAGATACGTATGCGGCAGAAACTGCTGGAATATTTTCCCTTTCTACAACATGCATGACTTTTAGTAATAGTTTTCCATAGCAGCAGTGGGTTTTGCTAGCCTTATAAATGCGCTATACTCATGACAATGTAAACAAACTGGCCATGCTTTTAAACGACGTGGTCAGTTTTGCATTTGAATTTGGGCGAAAAATCTTGTAACCGTAATTATTCTTGGATTTTAGCAGCTGTATAGATGGTCGTATTTGCCTCTTTAAAGGGGATAACATGTTGCCCTAAATTTTGTAACGGGAAAATGTTTGGTGGGCTAAACTCAACGAAAAATAAATTTCGAGTTTGTATAATAAAATTGTTAATAAGGAAGATTTAAAATTTGAACTGAACCATACAAATGCTAAAAATTCCTGAACAACAGTTATTATCAAACTTATTATATGTATAATGCCTTTTGGTTTATTTTTGGCCTTGTAAACTCATAATCAGTCGTTGTCGGTCATCAACATTGCCACAGGTAATACAAAGAATAGCGAGTATTTCTGGTGGCAGACATTGCATCGCTAATCATGTAATTTTAAAAGAATTAATTTTAGAGGAGTATCATTTCAAATGTACTAACTGCGTGTATGTACATTATTATTGTCCATGTACAAGTACAATTTTGCCGCTGAACTTGACAATGAAACTTCCTTCTTAATTTATGTGAGTTGAAATGTCAATGGAAATTTTAATACTTATATAACAGTTTTTCCAAGGACTTATGCTCTTTTCTGAAACTTCAATGAGAGAGGATAGGAGCCTAGGTGGATTATGTCGGTGCCACTAAAAGAGACGCCTTTATATGTCTAAAAATAGCTTATCATCAGCATAGACATTATTCATCAGCATGTGGAAAATATTCTGGTTATTAGCATTCATTGCATAGCAAGTGGTTCGTGGTATAGTAAAGTATTACATAGTAAAAATTATAATCATTTCTTTTTTTTTTTTACTCAAGACACTCATAAGAGCGGGAAATAATGACAGTGTATAATTATGTCTACACCGGGTAGGCTTAAATAAATTACACTTTAAATAATATTCTAAATTCTAATGCTCTGCTGTGTGGAGCTATTTATAAGCTTTTCTGTACTAAAAATATCATAATAGATTCTATTCTAAAATTATTTACATACACAAAATATATAATTACATGCTCACATACATGTGTAGAATTTATAATTACAATAGGAAAAAGCACGTGAGCCCAAGGTTTGTAATTCATTGTATCAGCATTTCATTTGAGGGGATGAAACTCGTCTCCATCCTTATTTTTATTTCTGCACAACTATCGATGAGCTAACCAACCGCTTGAAAGTCATATGCTTCCAAACTTACCCAGAGAGAAATAATTATTTGAGAATAAATTCATGTTGGAATTTATTATTTGCCACTAAATTCCTCCTGGGATTAATTATTTAGCAACAAGTTCCCGCTGAAAATATTATACTTGCTGGAAATATTAATGAAGAATAAATTCCTAGTGAAAATATTATTTTAAGTACAGATTCCTGGTGCAATAATTAATTGCGAACAAATTCCAGCTGGCAATATTAATTTGAGAATACAATGTTTTGCTGGATATATTAAAGACACACATATCACATACGTTTCATCTGCTCTGGTTGTCATGACAACGACGGTTTTACCTTAAAATCCCAGCCAATAAGAGTTATGTCTACATGTATTACGAAGTTATTTTTGTGATGCTTCACTCGACACTGACCGGTCGTGGAGCGGTAAATATACATGTACACACGTACTTGAAACCTCCGAAACGCTAGGGATATCTGTCTAAAAGCCCGGTAAGTGATCGCACTGATGAACCTCACGTAGTTATATTGGCTCAAGTAAAATCACCGGGATTTCACCATCGACTCAAAATCACGTTCCCCGGATTCGTTAAAAGAACTGATTGATCTGATTGCGTAGGTTTGGGAAAGCAACTCTGTACCGTGTAACTACACATATCCCGCCCAATAAACAAGCTGTAATAAGATTCTCGAACTTCCGAATTGAATCTTCCAGCAGGGCTTATCTTCCTCCGGTATAAAATCCTATGTCTACCAGGGAACCGTGTCGATGATACAAGCGTCATAGGAGTAGTTACTCTATACACAGCAATATATAAATTCGCTTTGAAATCTAGAGCTCCCCTGGCCAAAGGTTACAATGAAATCATCTGGATGACGGAACTTCTTTTGTGAGAACAAACTGAATCGTTTCTACCTTCTAAACTACTCGATGCAGAAGCGTAATTCTAAACTAGGTGGATAGGATCGTTCCTAATTTCCTAAATAGAATTCCTCCCGTCTATATTTCCGCAACGTATGTCGTCGTGTAGATTTAACGTTGATTTTTGTATATTATCTTGGCAGCACACGTGTAAGTGGTTGGTAAATTACTACTAGAGGCAGGAGAAAACATATATCGTCATTGAAGAGGCAAATATAACTATCTGTACGTGTGGTAAAAAGCATTAAGATTTACCACCCTATACTACAAGATTTTTCACAATCATTGCAATTCAAAACGGACAATGTAGTTTAAAAGCATGACCTATGTGTTTACATTGTCATGAGTATATACCGCAATTATACGGCAAGCAAACTCCCGCTGCTGCTATGGAAAACTACTGGTAAGTCATGCATGTTGTAGAAAGGGAAAATATTCCAGCAGTTTTTGCCGCAAATGTGTCTTTGCAATGGTAAATAAACGGGATAGTTACTTTTGCATTCCGAACTTTAAAAATAATATTCAGAAGCTGCAGTCATTCTTATTGCATTTGAGCAACTGTTGGGACAGTTACATATACTCGAGTCTAATCAACATCAATGTGTAATGTTCTACCGTGGAGATAGTTATATTTGCCTTGTCAATAACGACATATATAAGGAATCTAAACGCTATAAAAAACCTTTACGGTGCAAGAAAGCAGTCTGGGTCTGGGCACAAGAAAATCGTCAAGATTTAAGTAACCCGCCTTTACAAGAAAAAAATATCACGATGTTTCGTAAATGGGTGAGACGACATATAATCTTCAAGTCTATTTGACCACACACACACTGACCTTAAAACGCTGTTTAAATATTTACTTTATGTATAGCCAATGGCTGGACGATCTACTCTAAATTGTAGTGCCAAAGGTGTACTTATGCAATTATGAACCTCGTTCGCTACCTGACGTTGTGACAATTATCACAATGTTTCATATACACACATGACTGGTAATTAATTGTAAAAACCAAACTACGTAACTAATGATTACTATGGAGTAGTTACGATGCCATGACGGATTACAGGTTGAAGATTTAAGCGTTATTGGTTCAAAGGTTTCCAAATAACAAATATGAGAGACGTAACGAAATTTTCAAGTAAATATTTCCAGCAAGAGTTTATTTTCAAATAAATAGTATTGCTGTTGTATGTAGAATTCAAAAACACATGGTGGTAAATGTAAAATTCAGAAAACCTATGCTTCACAGTAGTAAGTACTGTTAACACTGTTAAGAGTGGGTGAGTGAACTCAAGTAAATACAAATTTTTACCTTGTGGCCAATATATGACACTAGAAAAAACAGCAGGGCTTTGTATATAAAAGGAAATTTACAGCAAGGAAACCGAAATTTCGTGAGATAAAAAAATATGTACGAATTTCCTTAAATTGATCCAATATATGATGAGATCAATAATAAGAAACTTTTTTTTATTTTGTGGGAAAGGAACAGCAACCAACAGTCAGTGTGTGTTATATTCCGTGCGCCCTTGTCATTACGCTGTAGTTATTTTTGCAAATAACTTGGAATTACATGTACACACGACAGCCTACAGCTGTAATTTTGTATTTGTTTCAAGTCCTCTTATATGTAATGGCATATGCAGTGTAATACAAAGTACAGCACTAAATATTTTGTATACATATGGATTATATGCAGGGGCTGTGCAGAGCTACAGGAATTAGATAATTTATAACGTAGCTAAATACACAGTTACTACATACATACACTTATGAAGTACATAAGATGTACCGACATATGGCATACAAAAATATTTATTTTGACCTGTCATACAAAGATACGTGAAACTACTAATATCGGGGGGAAAAGTAATTCTGTGCACTATAGTCAAGTCAAGTATGTGTCTTCAGCTTCTCGTGTACATAAACTGTGATCGGACTATGTTATCCATGTGTGTGTATATGTGGTGTTCAGACTACTGCTACTTATGTAGTCATAGCTTATTCCCTCCAATAAATACTTGATGCCCGGCATTTGTAGTCAGGACACGCAACCTAAGATAACTCTATTAGTGCAGAGGCGAAACATCGGCGTGTGGACAGCGGGGTTAAAAAATCCTGGAGTAATGAGGCTTCGAATGTTTTTATTATTTAATTCTCTTAGGCATTCTATTTTGAGTGGACAATATTTTCTGTTTTTTCTTTCCATTTGATGATGGCATATATGTATAAATACAGCAACTTAATACAAAAATTAATACAAAAATTAATACAAAAATTAATACAAAAATTAATACAAAAATTAATACAAAAATT
>JAQGAK010005040.1:0-10931 GCA_034696945.1 Lipothrix lubbocki | reverse complement strand
GTCCAGGATAACAATGTGAGAAACTGAAGATGAAAAATTTGCCAAAAATTTTGAAATGCCCAATGACGCTGTGGGTGTCACGTGTGGAAGTGCAGAATACAACTTAAAATTTAGAACCAAAATGGTGAGTGTGGTAAAAATATAATTTATTTTCATTTTGCCTTCCAATATTTGTTTTGAAAGTAATGATTTGAAATCCACAATTTAAAATGAATAGTGTTGGAACAAGACTAAATAGTTTTGCCTGGATTATCTTCATTGCTTACACCGCAGTCTTGTCCCTTGCTGTGGTGGTTTGCATTTTAGTCAAAGTGGTCTATGTCGGAGCTAATGTTGAACCCCCATTCTTTATTTAATTTTCATATAACATGAAACGCTAACATTGACTTTCCATGAGGAAAATAAAATTAAAACAAATAACATATCATGCCGTGAAGAATAAAGTCAGATATATTGGAAAATTGTCAATGTCAGAAAGTAATTAACATAGCAAATGCCATAATTTGCACTTTTTTATCATTTTTTGCATGAAAAAAGAACGTTTCAGAGAAAATTCCAAATATGAAAACAAATATTATAAATTTCAGGAGAGCCAAAATATGAAAGTGGTGTGAATACGGTCATATTGCATGTGTGGGGTAGGAAATCGTTAGCCGTTATAGGGAGTCTACCCTTATAAAGTAGGTTTGCTATAGCAAATATTCACTACACCGGACTCTCGATATAAGAGATCTCCATATAAGAGAACTCTCTTAGTAACAGATCATTTGGGCCCACATATCATACATAGTTATATGCATACTAGCTGTCTCTATAAGAGAATACCCATATAAGAGACGGATTTTGGTGATTTATAGCGTTCTCTTATAGCGAGAGTTCAGTGTATAATGAATATCTATTATAACGTTCATTATCATAACGGCATCATCATAACGGCATAAAAACACTGATGCCGTTATAGGGAGTGTGCCGTTATAGGGAGTGTGCCCTTATAAAAAGACCCGTTATAGCGAGTCTCCACTGCATATTGATGTAAAAACCTTGTGGTAGCAGATGTATACGTCAATCATTATTAATATCATCAGCTACAAAAAATATAACAGCATTTCTTTTTGCTATATTGCTTGAATAATAGGAATACAATTATTATAGACGTATGTACAAACCTTTATCAGTTAGCTACAAGACTTTTGCATTGTAAAAATATTTACGAATTATTCAAAATGTGGAAAATTATTTTATTCGTCGGGGTGTTGTCAATATTTCAAGCCGTTTCTAGCGTGAGAGTGCCACTACGTAGGGCAACATTAAGCTTATGAGCATTTGGTTTATTGTTCTATACATTATTTTTGACCCTAAATGTTTTTTCATATTATTTTTCCAGCAAAAACTTGCACTCTTGAAAATGCGGCTACAGACTGCCCACTTGGGCAAGTTTGCCGTTTGAGTTCAACTTTGTGCCCCAGAGGAATGAAAACTCCTTGCGCTACATACACCTGTCAACCTCCAACGTCCAGTAAGTTTCAAGCACGATATATATTTTTTAAATAATGTACTATTTTTTGTGTTCGTACTTTAGAAAAGATACTTGAAATACATGCGCTCTTTATAGTAATTATAGTCCGACCTTTCAGGCCTGTTCAGTTTTTAGTTGGACATTAAAACTTTGACTTTATTTTACTATTGCATAGCCGGGTGCAACAATCCTCCATGTCCTCCAGGTCAAGATTGTCTTGATGTGTGTAATCCACCAGGTACGTTTGCAATGACACTTTAAACATTTCACGCTACCAGAAATTAGTGATTAATTAAAATCATCTTTATTTTACATATTACAGTGCAGTGAGCAGCAAACTTTGGAGGACTTAGTGGAAAATTTTGCTGTCAATACAAAATGCTAGAATATAATGAATAATTGTTGAATATTATTTTACAACATGTAAAAAAATTATAATCATCTTTTTAATTCATATCTCTGTTTTTGGAATATGTAAGGTATAATATTAGATAAATTGATGATGGAAATAATTTCAGAATATTAGTATGTATTCATAATAAAAGCTCCACCGATTGTTGTGGGATTCATTTGTAATTTTTTAATCAAAAATAACAAAATATTGTACATATAAGCATCTATACACGAGTAAAATAAATTATTTGACAAGTTTGCTTTGCCTGGCCTTCATTCTCAATTTAATTTCAGTTTACATTACGGCTGAAACAAAAGCTGGAATGTGGGCACAGCTGTGGGTAAATATTTTACAGGCCTGCCAGCAAGGCGAGAAACAAGTAATTCTTTTTATTTATAGAGCTAATTTTACAGCGTTTAATAGTTTGTTAGGAATATTTGAAGAAAAATTTATTCAAAATGTGGAAGATTATTTTGTTTGCTCTTGTGTTCCTGCTTCAAGTTTTCACTAACCAAGGGACGCCAATGTGTACGTCAACTTGTTTAATAATTTCTTATTATTTTTATTTAATGTTGTAACTGTTTTTACATTATTCTCACAGCAAACAATTGCAACCCGGAGGCTCCAAATTGTACAGATGGGAAAACTTGTCGCTGTGCCGTTGTCATGTCGCCAGATGGTTGCACACAATATTCCTGCTAATATTAACGATTTGTAAGAGGAAAGCAAGAAATATAATTATTTTGAAAATATTTTACACTGAACTCTCGCTATAAGAGAACGCTATAAATTACCAAAATCAGTCTCTTATATAGGAATTCTCTTATAGAGAGAGCTACTTTGCATATAACTATGTATGCTATGTGGGCCCAAAGGATCTCTTACAGAGGGAGTTCTCTTATATGGAGATCTCTTATAGAGAGAGCCCGTGGATTACACACGCTGGTTTGGCTTTATTTCAATATTAGTAGCAGAGTAAAGTATTATATGTACTGATAAGCGTTTTTGTTGTGATATGTGTAAACTACACCGGACTCTCGCTATAAGAGATCTCCTTATAAGAGAACTCTCTCTCTGTAAGAGATCCTTTGCGCCCACATATCATACATAGTTATATGCTCTCTCTATAAGAGAATTCCTATATAAGAGACTGATTTTAGTGATTTATAGCGTTGTCTTATAGCGAGAGTTCAAGTACTAGGTTCGCTGTGTCATGATCATGTTATTGCATGTAAACCTATGGGATATCATTGTTCAACTCAACATAAATAATTTATTTATATTTTTTATAGAAATTCAAGTAACGTGAGCAGTGAACCCTGGAAAACCTAACATGTGGAGTATAGTCCAGAAAATTAAAAATGCTTTACTACGAAATATTTAATGTGTATATTTTATTATTTAGTAAACATACATAAGTAATCCAAAAAACTTGCTATCAAAAGTAGAGTTTACACAAATCCACATTCTGTTACATTAAATTAAACTTAAAATTTCAACAAACTAGATCAATAGAGGGGATAAGTCAGTTCCTTATTGCATTTCGCATATTAAACTGTACTCCTTCCTGGGTTTTCGATCAAAGTATTTAGGTCTCACTGACGACAAACAACAAAGTTTGAAACTAATGGTTGAATTGCCGGAGCTAATAGTGAACCACATTCTATATTTAATTTTCTTATAATATGAAACTGTAACATTGACTTTCCATGAGAACAATATTACATTAAAAGAAACAGCATATCATGTCTTGAGTAATAAAGTCACATCTAAAGATAAATTGTCAATGCTAGAAAGGAATATAGCAAGTATAGCAGAATTTGCACTTTTATTCATCGTTTCTTGTAGAGGGAATTAGAAAACAAATTGAATTTACGTATGTACTTTAAAAATTTGCTATGTCAAAACTACTAACAATAAGCGTTATTCAAGTGACGTCAAGAAATGGTTTTTACCGAGTAAACTGTGACTTTAAAGTCTTCATAATATTTTATAATTTTACAAATCCTCATAGTTAACGGAAATATTACAAATCCAAAGCTTATCGTACCACAAAAAGTTTTATTTTCATTTCTTGTCAAAGGAAATGCATATAATGAGTCAAACAAATATAAATATTCTATCTTCGCACACACTTGCATTACAAATGCGAATTACACTCTTCAATTTCTTAGTCAGTAGAAGCAAACCGTCGTGTAATAATTGCACTTAGAATTATTCGAAAACTTACAAGAACTTTTTTGTCAAAATTCAATAATAAATTATAACCATGGAACCAAAACAAGCCAAAATTCTTAGAGCACTTGGTATTGCTATTATTGTCCTCATCTGTGTTCTGTGCATTATTGTTCCGCTTACAGTAACAAAAGCTAATCCGACAGGAAATGAAGCAAGCAAAGGTAGACTAATACGTTCATAATTTAAATCAAGTAGTAATGTGCAGGCGTGGACCTTTAAAGTTGTATTTTATAAATGTTGGCCCTATTTGTAGAATTCGATCGTCTGATTGACACAAATTCAAGCAAGAACGTTTCTGCAGGCATGTCTGGGAAAATATTAAAAGTAGTTGAACTTAACAACGCAACCACCACTGATAATGTATTTATTTCGGAATTATCAACTCGAGGATCGCAATCAACGACGAAATCATCCACGGAAACAGCATCCACTGCTGATACATTTACCTCGAAATTATCAACTGGAGTATCGCATTCAACAACAGAAACATCGACGCAAGCAACAAACAGCAAAGCTCCACAGCGGAACATGACTTGGAAAGAATTTGATGATCTTGTTTCGCAGGTGCCTACAGTTCAGATTGGGAAATCCTTTAACGGATCCAATGTGTCGACAATAAAATCTAACGTCGCAGCAATTGGCGACAGAGGGTTTCACACGGTGGTTTTATTTGGTATATTAAATCGTAATTTTGATACAACTCATATAAATTTGGAAAAGTAAGGAACAAGATTTTTTTCAATTATATTACTTTTATTCCTCCAACATAGACAATCACTTGAATTGTAAAATGGACGATTTTAAAATATTCGAATTTTGGAACATTATGGTAAATCCAGCCCCTCTTACAATTCCACCACATACGGAGGAAATTTTTACATTTGCGGACACTAAACCTGGGTAAGCTATTGTGATGCATTACAGTGGAGACTCGCTATAGCGGTCCTCCTTATAAGGGCAAAATGTCTATAACGGCCGGAGGTTTTGTATAGCGGAATTAAATTCGCAAGTAATTTTATCTCTTATAAGAGCACTTCTTTATAACGGCCAAACTTTTCCGCTTTATAGAGCGCCGTTATAAAGAGTTTCTACTATATATCGCGTTTTAACCGTGACACTCAAATCTTTTATACTGAATTCAGAATTACCTAATCTCGCATTTTGCAGTTCCCTAAGAGTGGCATTTTCCTACAACATTCCGTCATCGGATATCCGAATTGCCGCAACTGCTCAAAATGGTGCAGAACTTGTAGGTTTGGCGTTTGTTCCTACAAGCCAAAACATGGAGTCGTACTTCTATTCTCACTAAGGGATAGTGGGATCTTCCGCTTTAGAAGATTATCAGAAAATTGTAATGCTAACGTTTTATATTAGTGAATGATGATTTTCATATTTATTTATTTAAGAATAGACGTAACATATCATCGGCGGAGACGCAAAGTAGGCTATCTCCAATTGCGTCCCTAGCTGCAAAGTAGGGTATCTACTGTCATTTAAAGTGCAAGGTATGTTATAACTCCCCTTAATTCACAATTGCGTTCCGCAGTTGAAAATTTAAAAACGGGCTCCCTCCGTTTTCAGTTTATAATTCAATTTAAAAGGGATATCCCATCTGAATTGAAGGTGGATACATCATCTTGCATTTTGATTCAAATGCAAGTAGCTCACTTTCCATCTCCACTGAGGATAAATAATTGCAAGTACAATACATTTAACACATTCGTGACTTCTATGTAATTTTTTAGCCAACCAATCGTAATCTCACCGTCGGCTACGGGAATTTATACGCGAGAATGTTTGCGCGTTACGAAGGGCAACAAAAAGCAACTTTTCGAATCGAACTGATAGAACTTCCTGTGAATTAGACTCACTGCGCATATTCGTAACTAACGAATTATTGAGACTTACGTAATTATAGATTTTCATTAATTTCTCAACTCTAAATTTTTTGTTATTGACATCAAATTGTGCTTCTGGCGGTTTCGGTTAGTAAGGAAAATTTAATTTTAAATTATATTTATAAAATTCTTGGAAATTGCAACACGCAATAAATTTAATCATTTGCTTCTGGATAATAACTTTGTGCTTCATAAAAAAGTGTATCACATATTTTCGAACGAAATCAAAATAATAAATAGACTTTTGATTTCTGGCAAAAACATGGAGTACGTCAAATGTAATAGTCACCCATCAGCATAGAATTGCTATGTTACTTTTAAAATAGTTGTATTTAAAGTTTTTAAGTATTCTAAACCAAATGAATCATTAATGCAAATGTTAAATTACGATCCATGCCATCACTCTTATATCTCCATGATTATGTAATAAATACCGTTTTATAGGAGGATTTTACATTACATATTCATGTTACAAACACTGAATAAACGTTTTAATATGATAATTCCAGAAAATACAGTTCATTGCACAATACAAATCAAAAATTACAAATTATAAATAGTTTCCTTCACAAGAGATTTAAAATTAGCAGTAATAATGTTCTTCCAGTTTGTAGCATTTTTTAATATTGCAAAAAGTATGCAGTTTTTATTAGAAATTATCACAAACAACAGAATTAATATGCATTGCTATAGAACGCAATTTTTTTAAAATAAAAAGCAATTTGTTCTTGAAATGCGCAGTTACAAATTTTAACATTGCACAAACAGTATCTTAGGAAGATTTTATCGTTGGTCTGAAATTATTAACCAGATGTTTATATTACAAGCAAGTGTCCTATACAGCAAAAACTCTATTACGGCGCTCTATATGTACTTATAGCTGTGAAATTTGCTCTTTATAAAAAGGTGTTCATGTAGTATGAGTTATGGCACAGAAAGATAAAAGCGTTTAAGGTAAAAAATTTATATTATAAACGGAATGAAAGTTGAATGTTCTGTTTGAACAAAAAGACGGAAATCCAATGGGTTTCCCTATTTCAAGCATCATTTCCGACATTTTTCTACAAAAACTGGAAAGACAGCTAGTGATTAATAACGCAGATACTTGGAACTGGACAAGATTCGTGGATGACATGTTTTGCAAGGTTGTTCGAGGTACAGAAATAGCTATTCTAACTAAATTGAACTCTTTCCATAAACAAATTCAACTCACTGTTGAACTTGAAGCGGACAACCAAATAGCGTTCCTTGACACAGTCATCATCCGCAACTCAAATGGTTCCATTTCTACAAAACATCATCGCAAATCTACCCACACTAACCGCTACCTTTATTTTGAAGCCCATTGACGATATAAAATCCTTAAATAATAAATAATTTAATGAAATTATTATTTAATATGCATTACAAATTTAACTATTAAAGTTCTAATATATCTTCACGTTGCTACGGTTTGATATACTTCTACTATATATGAAACTAGTTTGTCGTATAAAATAAAACCATATTATTTCATCTTTTGATTTTCCAGTTTCATGTTTTTGAATGATGGTTTTTTCCGTATAAATCGATTCTAAAAACATTTCATAATAATTTTGTAATAACATATTTTCAACATTTCAACGTACACTGAACTCTAGCTATAAGAGAACTCTATAAATAACCAAAATCAGTATCTTATATAGGAATTCTCTTATAGAGAGTGCAAGTATGCATACAACTATGTATGATATGTGCGCCCAAGGACCTCTAACAGGGAGAGTTCTCTTATATTGAGATCTCTTATAGCAAGCGGTGTCATATTTATAAGAATTACAAAAACATTTGGTAAATAAATATTGCTGTACGAGTACAATAAATAATTTGATAAGTTTGCATAGCCTATGTTATTCGTGCTAATATAATTTCAGTGTACATTAGGACTGAAACAAAAGCTGGAATGGGTGCACAGGTGTGGGTAATTAGGTGTGCTGGCAAAGGGAAAATCCCGTAATTCAATAGTAATTTAATTCAGAGCTAATTTTACAATTTCTCTTTAATTTTTGTTAGATAATTCAATAAATATTAATTCAAAATGTGGAAAACTATTCTGTTGGCACTAGTGTTCCTGCTTCAAGTCATCACTAACCAAGGGACACCTATGTGTACGGTGACCTAATTAGTTAAAATTTATTATCGGTTTTAATTATTGATTTTTAACGCTTACTGTTGTTCACATTATTTTAATAGCAACAGTTCCAAACCGGAGGCTCGAAAATGTAAAAATAGAGAAACTTGCCTGTGTTCATGTCGCCAGATTTTCCTTGTCAACAGTACTCCTGCCAGTAACATGTAAATATTGAGCACTCAATACATATATTTTTTAAAATATGAAAATATAATAATTTTATTTGACAATAAAAACCAGAGCTGTACCCACGTTCGGCTAATACGACTAACCGGACTTGAACTTGACCCGAACTTGACTTTTTTGACAATTCCGAGACCTGAACTTGACCTGAGCTTTTCAAGTTCATGCCCTGATCTGACCATGCAAGTTCAAGTAGTTCAAGGTAATTTTCATAAATTTGAACTTGACATTCAGGTTATATTAAAAACTTCTCTTATATTAAAAGTTCCCTTGCAAAAATTACTAAGTAAGTAGCAATTATTGATTTTCATTGATTTATTATACCTACAATAATTATAGGTATAATCTAATAATAATCTAATAATTTTAATAGAATGGATTAGCAAATAACACGGTACGATATCATGTTACCCATATATTTTTTCTTGAACAAGCACATTCTTCTCCGAATTCCCTTGGTGCTCATACTTGTGTCACTGTTTTAAGCAGACTGACAAGTATATCTTTTCTCTTTCACTTAAGATTTGTTCATTAATTCTTCTCTATCCATCTGTGAAATTGATTCTTTCTTGATTGGCGTGAATGGATGATTGTTATGATAATCTTCGCACAATTGGCCTTGAAAATACGTACGAATCACTGACCAACAAACTCTCCTTCTCCATTTTCAAGAGAAACTCCGTTTCCATTGTTTATGATAGGTCTTTTATATGTAGTAGGGGGCATGGTCCAACGTTTCAGTAGTTTCCTCCACTACCTTTATCAAAGAATCGAAGAGGGGAAATGGAATATACGAAAAAAAGCTACCTGTTCATGCTAGCTAATCTAAATACCGTCTGCCTTAAAAACTTTGAATTTATTTTTTGATACAAAAAAATTAATAGCTAATTTCCTAAACCTACTTAATGGTCAAAATCAAAAATTTTAAAAACGCTATTTGCAAAAAGTAAAAATGATATTTTGTGAAGATGCAAGGTACTAAAAAACATAATAGTTGAATTGCTCCAGAAATAAAATTCAATCCTATTCCCTATGCGCCTGAATCAATTATTTTAAAAGAAACCAATTAAAATTATAATTTAAATTAGAAATATAATGATTGGTTAAGAACCTTGGAAGAAAAAAATCGGGATTCACCTCTGAAGCAATTCAATCCATATAGAATCTATATCTATACCTTTATCCTGATTCATATTCTGTGGATTATTTTTAATATGCAAGCTTTCATTGGATTTTCCATGAATCGGCCTTTCGAGTATAAAAATTGGATAAGTAAAATAACCAAAAATAAGGCTAGCGTCTGGGTAGTAACCAGCATCTGTTAAAAGAAATAAGTCAAAGCGGAGAATATTATGTCAGGTAAAACATAATTTCAAACATTGGATTATGTATATAGTTTAAAATTTGTACTTTGTTTTTCAGGCACACAATAACAAAATCAACAGATGCGGATTTCCGAGATCCCACTCCTGGCGTCCGCCGTTTTCACGGAACTATAAAAGACTTTATAGCAAGCAGAGACTTCTTTTTTGCAGGAGAAGATTTTGTTCAAGAATATATTGAAAGGTATTTGTACAAATTTTTATTTATTGATATGTGAGTTGTTTTGGGTATTTATTTTTTAATGTAGGGGCACAAATGGGTTTGGCTTAGAAACCCATAGTAAAATTTTCATCTATGTGGGGTCCTTATTTTCAAAATGGCAGCTTGAGTTGCTTGTTAAAAAACTCGGGTACAAACTGTCAAACCTTTTATAACATGATTCCCCTAACTGATTTTGACCATTACACTAAAATTAGAAGCACTATTTTATTTATTTGGAGATTCAGGAAATAATTTAGTAATATAGTATATGTTATTATCTCCTGTTAATATTTTTTGTTATAATTGGGTAATGTGTGTAAAGTATAATAATCTATTACTTTGTTGCTGGGCAACTACACAAGTTGATCCTTATTATGAAGGTAAATGTTTTTAGGTAGCCGGTTCAATTATTATTAAGCAATTTTATGTTTTTCGTGAAAATATTTCATTTGTATGCATATCATTATTTAATCATAAGTCATTAAAGTATTATCACTTTAAATACTTGGTTTCGTTATTTCGAAGTTTTAGTATTATATATATCAATTTTAACTTCCAGTAGATTTTTACTGCAATACCGAAACAACTACTAGTCCCCCTTTCTATCTAACTATTTGTTTGCCTTTTCGTTTTAGCTTGGACAAGTTGTTTGTATAGTCCCTGTAAAATTACCTCTTGCTTTTGTTAACTAATTATCTTTGCTTGTTCGCCCTCACAATTCGATATTTCCGTTTTTCAACTTTTATATTTAGCTAAACGGAAAGCAATTGCATATTTATATCTTGTGGAATTGTGAATTCTAAGTTCAAGTTCATATTCAAGCGTTAGGGATTTCAGTCTTACTGAAATTTTAACAAATTTAAACGTGTAAGCCAGAGCTGCGTTCAAGTTCAAGTAAAACTTGATTGGATCAAGTGCGTATCAAGTTCAAGTCAAGTACTGCTAATTTTT
>JAQGAK010005039.1:0-10932 GCA_034696945.1 Lipothrix lubbocki | reverse complement strand
CAGGGATTTTGGCGCTGTTATAGTGGAAATGCTCCTATAGGGAATGCTTTTATAGGGAACACAAATAACATTAGAATATACTTGGGAGGACGAGAAGGCGCTCTTATAAGGTAAATGCTCTTATACGGAGGCCTCTTATAGGGAGAGTCCACTGTACCAACGAGGGCAGAAATTGACTTCAAAGATTGCATATGCATACATATGTAATGTAGTATAATACAGTTATTGCTATGTACTCTGTGCATTGCAGAAATAGCAACGAAAATTAATAAATAAGGAATCTTATTTTGTCATGATTGTTCTAATTAGTTTATTTTCACATGTGTGTTGCTATGAATTTCTAAAGGCGCCATTGATGCTCATGGTAATTTAATACCGTATCGTTGTTATAGGGAAAATCTCCGAAAAATTTATCGCATACGTAAAGTGTTGCGCTTTTTCCTAGGGTGAACGCACAAAAGGGCCAAGAAATTAAGTTTCTATAGAGAACTACAAGGATGTGCTTATGTTATTTCTTTATATCAAAACCCACGACAATGTAAACAAAATTATGATAGTACAACTTACGAGTATTACTGTTATGTACGACCTTTTTTAAGTCGTCATATGTAATTAGTCTCCGCAGACGGTAAAAAATGATGAAAAATCTGCAAAGATTCCTTAATTCCTTAATAATTCCTGATTTTAAACCCAAACGGCGACTACACCGGACTCTCGCTATAATAGATCTCCATATAAGAGAATTTTCTCTGTAAGAGATCCTTTGGGCCCGCGTATCACACATAGTTATATGCATACAAGCTCTCTATATAAGAGAATTTGTACACAAGACACTGATTTTGCAAATTTGTAACGTTCTCTTATAGCAAGAGTTCAGTGTATACGTGAGTGTATATTGACGAGATTCTTTTCAATCATTTAAAGGCAAATATTCATAGAACTTCAATATTATAATTATTATTGTCAGTTTCATGCTGTCAATCAAAGAGCACCCAAACAAAAATTTCAGTAGGAAAAATAAAAGTAACATTATCTTGATATTATATAAAAATAAAAAAACACACTATACTCTAGCCATAAACGAACGCTATAAGTTACCAAAATCAGTCTCTTACATAAAAATAATATGCAAATAACTATATAACTTACAATAGTCTAGGAGTAGAATTTTGGTGCTTAGGTCAAGAGTGAGAATACATATGTATACAGAAATGGCAATGAGCCACCCAGAAGTTTGAAGAGCGTCGGGCGACGACTTTTTATAATTTACGTAATTCATAGAATTTATGTCAAAATTGCAACTTTTGGGATATATAAAATGACAGAAATTGTACGGATATTTTACAATTTAACTGTGGATTAGCACAAATTGTAATTATTTTCGAAACAACAAAATTACAAAAAACATGATGTATAATTTCAAGGAAAGATAACATTGTCACAGGTAATGCTATTGGACATATTGCCCGCAACGAATTTTTGCTGTATACGTACAATTTAAACTTCCCTTTGGTATTTCAACTTGTGAAGACATTAATCATCTCAGCACTTTTCCATACAAACTTTACTGAAATTTGCATGTGACCAACCGAGATTGAATCCAGAATATTCGGCATTCAAAGTTAGGAAATCCGAAGATAATAATTGACACTGAATACTTTTGGTGAGAAAACATTTCTGGAAGAATTGTTTTTGTAAGTCAAGTATAGGATTGTATGTTGTTCATTTTAAAAAGGTCAGGCACCTCGTGGATATGATGAATTATACATAGTGATGTCCTTTACTATGCAAGTGCACATCAATACATTTTCACCCTGCTTGTTGATCCTTGAAATAAAATCAGTGACAGAACAAGCAATTTCTTGTCAACGTTTTTCTATGTTTAATGATAACATATAGACATCAAAGATAACACTTTTGTTGTGATCAGAGATGTGGAGTATTTGCAAATACTTACTTACATAATACTATTTCAAATACTTTTAAGTATTTAGTATTTGTATTTCAAAACTAACATAAGTTATAAAGTATTTGGTATTTAGTATTTTAAAGATTTTTAAGCAGCAAAGATTTGGAATTATATTTGAATGGATTTCAATATAATAAAAATATTTAAAATACTTTGGTGCAAATACTTTTATAAATACTTTTTAAATGCAAATCTTGACGTTTTTCCTTGAATAAAGAACGTTAACCTAGTCAACAACAAACGCTAATGTATATCCTGTCAGTTCTGCATACAGAAGTGTATGCTTAAAAGGAAACACGTAGTTGTGTAGTTGAAAAATTTGCAAAAAAGAACGGTTTTTCTGAAATTTTGCACCGATATTTAAGCAGATTGACGTAAGTATTTGCTCACAAGTAATTGGTATTTTAAATAGTATTTGTATTTGATTATTTTGGGATTGTTCTTAATATTTGTATTTGGTAACTGTATTCTAGTGAAATCATTAAGGTATTTTATTTGGTATTTGGTACTTTTTATGTTAGAATCTATTTAGTATTTTGTATTTGAGAAAAAACTATGAGTATTTTCCACATCTCTGGTTGTGATGCTTGCTCATGCTGGTCTTCTATTGCTGCAAGCTGGGCAAAAATGATTGCTGAAGATTTTTGTACATATTTATAATATTCTAGTCAGAGTTAAATTAGATAATAAAATTAAAGAAAAATACTTTAATATGTTCAATGTATTTTTATCTGGATTGTATAACATACTGACAACTCCACGTGTAGAAAAACTCCTTATCAGGCTCAGAAGTTCATGCGCATCTCTGTCAATTTAAGGTTTCATCAGCAATAAATAATTCTGTGTTTATTTGTTTATTTCCATATGCATAATAGGTTGACTGACTAATGCATAAGCTAATTGTCAGTATGAGTTCCCAGCCAGGAGAGAAAATTGACATTTAAATAAATTGTGACTGTAGGCTGATGTTCATTAGTAACGATGATTATTACCTAATATGTATACTTTACCATTTTATTATTTAAAAATCAAAAAATTATTTTAATACCTTAACAAAAGGTGTAGCATGTAAAATATTGCGTAATAAGCAAAGAACATCATTATTGGTTGTTACAATAAGTGATACATATATAAGGATGAGATCTGTTCGGATTAACGCGGATAACCGACGTTCAGTTAACCGAAACCGACGGTTCGGTTAGTAAATTTTAACCGAAATGAACTAACCGGCGGGTTCGGATGTACTGTTTCCTAACTGAGTAAAATTTTGACGGAGCCGACATGCTTTGTATTTAAATTTAAAAACTTACAAAGAGAAAACACATTTTTATGCAATCCGTTCCTATTTTACAAAATCTGGAAAATCACATCCGAAGTCATGTGCGTGGGAGAGATCATTCGTTACAAAAGGAGAATTAGCTCAGCATGAAAAAAAGCGCATATGAATACAATATTTTAAGTGCATCAAATGCGATCAAGCATTTTTTCAAAATCAGAAATAAAAAAAATTGCATGGACTTCATACCTCAATCGTAGTGAACTTTACCCATTAAATGATTATTTCCACAAAACACATATTGAACTGTACAGTAACAAGCATCAATAAGGGAGACAATGGGAGTAATATTCAAATTGCAGCATCCTGTCTATAGCAAACCTAATATCATGATTTGTAGAAACATCGGAACCATAGTTAATGTTTGCTATGTACTAGAGACACCACTTAAAACTGTAATCAGCTTATTAATAGAAGTTGCACAGTTCCCTAGCTGCTGGAATTTCAAAATAATACGACGCCTTTATAATATTTCTGTCGAAATTGGTGACTGAATTATTCCAAAGACGAACTAAAGATGCAAAACGGTAATAAACAAACCACGTTATACGTATGATAACAATTTGAGTTGATTCCAAATGTACAAACACTAAATATGGTGACAATGCTTTATCACTAAATACAATTATTATTGGTTTGTACTAATACTTCACAATACAAACTAAAACATTACTCCGCGCTTTTTGGGAAAATGATAATTTTAATAGTAAAGTAATTAATGCATGCAAAATTCGTTGCGCTCTAATGTTTAAATCATGATCCTCTATTATAGTGGACGTTTTACATATGAAAATAAAAATTTTTGCCCTAGAAATGTACAAATTTTAACCCGTCGGAGCACCTTTGTATAATTATCAATAATCATTAAATGGTGGCTATGTGGCTTATTTGTTGAAAACGGTGCTGGAATGTTATTGATTTGTGACATCTTACGTATAAGAAAAACATTTTAATTATAAAATACGTCAAATGAGCTAAATATATACCAACTGCACAAATGCTAATTCTCTTTATTTAAACTCGCCCCATTAGAACAAAAATAATGAAAAACTTTCAAATAAATTTGTACTTAATACACTTTGCAGCAGAGTGAAGAAATCCGTGGCATTTTTTTAAGGCAGTGAGAGGTTTTGTGAATGCGGAGGAGATTTCCTTGTCAATTTAAATCTGCCACGTATGACGGGAAAAATTATTACAAATCTTCAGTATATATTCGCATCTCATATTCTAATAAATCGCTCTGTGTCGGCAATCATCAATCAGTTTCTATGAATATGTTTAGATTCCCCTGCATTTCATTTCATACGGAGTTTTTATAAATAAGAAGCCAAATTGAATGAACTAATGTGAGCAGGTAATTAATTTTGTGCTGATTTTATTATACCATTAAAAACGTGAAATAGTATAGACATCATTTTATTTTTCAAAAAAATGTGCTTGATTAAAATCAATAAATGTTTGTAGGGAAAGTCTCCATTTTTTTCTTTTTTAAACTTTGTTTTGATGAACTAACACACAAATAATATTATTTATTTGCCTAGACTCAAATTTCATCGCCATCCAGCACGTCAGTACGCCGCCCAGGAGGTTATCACTGCTTGTATCACTATTCTTATGCGCTGTGTGAAATTAAAATAACGTATTTTAAATATTTTTCGCGCAAGGACTCGAAGAAAACAATTAAAATATAGCAAGCAATCCATCCGTTGGACGATGTGCGATTTTCTACAAACGAGCTTATTTTCATTCATTTGGTACTACACGTTACTGTTATTTATGTGTGTATTATTATAGTTAGTGGTGTCTGAATATGACGACAAATAATTTGCACGCAATTTTGAGTAAAGTGCCGAATTTTTTTTATTGACAACAGCCCTTAAATCTTTTTAGGACATTATGTATGTAATGCTGAAGTAATGCAGTCATTAGTTTAGTTGATTTGCATAAATACAGACAACAGCCAGAATGGTTGTAAAGGTTAAATTTGAATCCATATAAATTATGGTGTTATAGTATAACGGAAAATGATTATAATCACTGAAATGGCGCAATAACAGGAGGGTCGCAGGGGGCTTGAAGGATTTTCTCGTTCGGACTGTTTGGTGTGGTGACGTGCTTACATGATCCGCCTTCATATGCATGGTTGGTTTTGCAATCAGTTTTGGCACCTCTATCATCAATTGTCTCGCCAGTTTTTACACACAAATCTAAGTTCATTCGCTCAATCAAAACCGCTGTGAGTGCTTTAATTATTAAATTTGCAACTTTATCTATAATAAACAAACATTAGGATTTAAACTAATTCCATCTTATTTACATTAAACCATATCGTCAGTGGGGAATGGCAATTAGGCAATGTACATCAATTTAACAGCAACGATAACTCAACTTATTTACAATTTGTTTATAGAGTTTATAAGACTACATGCAATTTAAGCACAGTGTTCCCTCTTGGAATCAATTGATGGTCGATACTGTTTGCATTTACCTTCACATTGAGATTAAAACATAGAGAACCTGCATCTCTACTGACGATACGTTAGCATTTATTATAGTAATCCAGCAACGTTAATATATATGTAATACTTAATTACTATAAAAAACTTTCACACGCTGAAAATTTTCCATTACCTTTTACATAAAATATCTTACCAGAAAAAATGAGGGAAGTCTTGCATGTTATTTTTGCGTCGAAATGTATGTCATTGTCATTAGCCTGTTCCTCGTCATTGGCGCAGCGACACGTCTTTAAACCCAATTGCTTGGGGTCATTGCCACACTTTCCACCCCATTTACCGTGCACCAAAAGACAGTCCAGATGACAAACGATGCACACTATGATTTTAAAGTGATCGCCAGGCAGTTTGCACAGGAAGTTAAGCGGAAGAGTGACGGCACCAAGCGCGAATTAATCAAATTAATTTTGAATTTATGACGACAGTATCTTTTAGAATGCTTATTGTTGCAACATTGTACTGTCAGTTTGAATGAATTTGACTGTTATGTCAAAACGTGAAGCGTCCCCTATTCCTAACGTCAGGATCGTCAGAGCCAGTACAGCAGTAACCTTAACCATATTTCGCCTGTTTCTGCCTAACTTTGTTTATCAAGTCTAGAAAATCAATAACCATTTATTAAAATAATTTTGAATCTATCACATTATTGTAATTATAGGTTCAGACTATTGAAAAACTTAGGAATTTGGGGGAAGTGAAAAAAGTTATTAACGGTAATAAATGCAAAAACTCCTGCTGAGCTCATAAATTCGTTACTTAAGCAATTCAAAGAAAATTTTAAAGCAAGGATTAGCAAGAACGTACCAAAAAGGTCTATAGAGCGGAATCAGCGATCGATGTAGACAGAGTGAACTTCCGGTCAAGAATTTGCTTCTTCGATTCTGAATTTGTATTATGATGAAATTAGTAACTATAATTTAAATTTTTGAATCTCTTAATTGTGTACATTTGTTACTAAAAACTTTTATTGGTTGACCAAATGGATTTGGAATATTGCTTTATTAGAGCTGAAAAGCTAGTCGGGTAGAGTCCAGAAATAGATTGTAATATAAAATGCTCCCGCACTATGATTTTACAACTCTTGTATACTATTGTATTATTGTTGCAACATCATTAATAAATATCCGTTTAGCATAGTTATCCCCGATTGATAATGTAACATTGCATCACACAAGTGACATATACTATTACATTATTATCTCAACATCCTTATCCCCACCTCGCAATTGCATATATGGTGATGCATTTCGCTATAGTACAGTTCAACTGATTTTACACATTCTTAAACTAATTGCAATGTGACGTTTGTACTTAAAGTCCACTGCAGTATGTATATGATTACGGGACAGCTTTGTAAAAAGGGGCCTTGTGGATATAATTTATTATGGGCAACACGTCTTTTATTAGGCGCATGCACCTCAGCACATTTTGAGCCTGCGTGTTGAATTTTCCAATAAAATTAATGACGACAAGCGATATCTCGTATTGCAAGCCTGTCTTTCAGTCCGGATGACATATGAACAACAAGAGTTAACACGTGTATTGTTGCTGGCTCATTTGCATTTTCTATTACTGCAAGATGGTCAAACTCTGAAGATCTGTGCGAACTACACTGAACTCTCGCTATAAGAGAACGTTTTAAATCACAAAAATTAGTCTCTTATGCAGAAATTTTTTTTATAGAGGGAGCTAGTATGCATATAACGATGTTTGATATGTGGGTCCAAAGGATCTCTTACAGAGAGAATTCTCTTATAAAGAGATCCCTTATAGCGAGAGTCCGGTGTATTTATATTTTCGTTTTCCAAGTTACGTACACTGAACTCTCACTTTAAGAGAACGCTATAAATCTTCCAAATCAGTCTGTACAGGAATTCTTTTATATAGATAGTTATGCATAAAACTATGTATGATATACAGGCCCAAAGGATCTCTGACAAAAGGAGTTCTTTCATATGAAGATCTCTCATAGAGAGAGTCCGGTGTACATGAGTTCATTAAATACGTTAACCATATTTGTGTTAGAGCGTGTTAATGTATTACGTCACTAAATACGTCAAATAATTCTTATGTGGGTAAAAAAATCACACCTAATTAACGAAATTATTAGATTTAGAGCATCATTTTATTTTATAAATTCTGTTTTGACTTATTAGCTGCATATGTACATATATACTTTTAGTATCTATATGTAATGTGGATTTAAAAAACGCAGTAAAAATAACATTATCAAGTAATGCTTTTTGCAACTATTTCTACCAAGCCGTATGACATCATAAAAACTCCACGTGTACAAAACTCGTCAGGTCTGCAAATTTATTAAAAACTCTCCGTCGATTTAAGGTTTCGTCGGCAATAAAAAAAATATGTTCATTTGTTTATATCAACATTATGGGTTGACTGACTACAGCGCAATTCATTTGTAAGTTTTTTTATTTTGG
Source organism: Lipothrix lubbocki (assembly GCA_034696945.1). NCBI lineage: Eukaryota > Metazoa > Arthropoda > Collembola > Symphypleona > Sminthuridae > Lipothrix > Lipothrix lubbocki. Next base: position 2,670 of record JAQGAK010005039.1, on the reverse strand, counting down.
AAATAAATCATGTCATTATATAATTGCGATGTTAGTAATTTTTATGTATTAACCCTCCCCATTCTAAGCCCTAAATTGGACTGTGTTTTCAGTTTTTTGCACATTACACGCGTCACATGCAACGCACTTACCTAAATTTCACCAAACCGGCTAAATTTTGTCTGTTCTACAAGAATTCGGCAAAATTGGACGTTTTTGGATTTGGCCAATATCCCTGGCGAAAGCGGCCAAACGAATTTTGGCGAAATTTGACATTTTTTTGCAATTTTTTGATTTTGCGCAAAACGCTCGAAAACTTCACGAGGTGGCGTTTTTATCACTTTTTGGAAAAGTACTTTTTTCAACTGGCGAAATTCATTTTGTCGCGGGAGGCCCAATCTCCAAACTTTGACCAGCCATAACTCGCTCAATTTGTATCCGCTGGACAAAACCGGCACCATTCGATTGGAAATCGAATTCTAAACAAAACGCCAATTTGGATATATTCAGACAAAATTTTTCGTTTCCACGGCAGAAGGCCAAAAAGTTGCAAAAAAAATGATTGTACTAGATTTTTGAAAATTTTTAGCTTCGTTGTTTACTGTCCGATTTTAATGGAGTTTCTTTAGAAAGATGCAGCGCGTCGAGACGATAATGTTACATATACACAAGTTCAAAATCGACCAGTTATTTTTACCGTTATCGAGCAAAAACAGCAACATTACGTCTGTACACAGCTTGGCGCGGTGAGGGTTAATATTAAATTTAAATTTTTAAAAAATATTAATTTTAAATTTAATTTTAAGTTTTTTAAATTTACTAATAGTAAATATTTACATTTTAATATTAGTAATTACTAAATCTTTATATTTGAATATAGTTTACAGGTTGTTGTGTGACTGGCGGTGTTTATGGCGGTGTTTCTGGCGGTGTCTCTGGTGGTGTTTTTGGCGGTGTTTCTGGAGGTGTCTCTGGCGGGGTAAATGGCGGTGGCGGTGGAGGTTCTGGCGGACTTGGCGTTGGCGGAGGCCCTACCGATCCTTCTTCTGCTTTCCTTGCATCTTCAATCTCATCGTAAATCTCCTCCAAAGGAATCCTTCAGAGCTAGACAGAAATTACCCACAAATGGATTCCCCACTAGCGCAAGAATAACGATGATGAGTGTTTGTCTGTAAAATGAAAATAAAAAGCGATTTTAACTGTTATAATTTCTTAATTTTTTTTCGGAAATTATTTGAAAATCCCGTAAAAATAAATAAGGCTAAACATATAAATATGAGAGAAATGTCTCTGTATTTAATAAATTATGCTTTCTATTCACAATCTACTTAAAATTATTTATACAATTTGGAAATATTTTTGAAATATAAAAAATTATAGTAGATTTTTAATATGTGTTGAAGCAATTAAATTGAATACAAAAATTGGTTTTTTTACAGAATAATTTGCTTGTAATTAAATGTTGGGTAAATTTGTTCTTAATTTTATAAATACTTCAATTAATAGGATTTTTACTACCGGAATTAGTTTTTTTTAGTATAAATTTACTTTAGTTTCATTTCGCCAAATTGTTTGTGCCAATCCATGGAAATGTCAGGACAAACTATATTTTTTGTCCATCGACAACATTTTCATCCTCGGTGTTTATCACATTCTTTACTTAACAATAGCCTATTATTGGATTATTAACGTTAGGATTATATGTATATTCACGGATTACGGCTTAAAACATTGAATATTAAATTATTATTATTAATTTTTATTTTAAAGTAATTTCATTTCGTAATTAATTTTTCGAGACTTATCAACACGTGCTTGAATTAATGCCTTTTTGTTTTGGCAGGTTCCTATAGCTACCATGCTGTCAAAATTTTGCACATCAAGAACAATCTGATGCCGCGAAATTTACAAACGAGACAGAGATTTTCGGCTTATAAGTGGACAATGTCGAAGTAAAATATTATATTATCAATTAATTCCTATATTGGAATTCCAATTAATATTATTTATATTAGCATTCTATGTATCTAAATTTGAATTTTAGGGCCTCAATTTTTCATTACTGATTGTAATTTGATTTTATTTCATAATTTAAATTGACTAATTTTTTTTATTTGATTTACTTTGTTTTGAATTAACTGAGCGTGTAAATTCTAAAACGGATACGAAAATTTAGAAAACTGAGAAAAGTTAGCGTTATTGTTTGACGATAAAACAAAATGATTCCCGTGTGAGCACAAGGAAGGTGCTTTTTTTCAATATGTATATCCAACAACTTCTTTGAAAATTTATTGCATAAAAGCGTCAATAAATTTTAGCCAGGAAAATAAATTCTAGAATGATTTCTATCTATAATTTTAGCGTTAAAAACTACTGCAAATGGAAAAAAACCTAAAATAAACTAGGGACAGATTTTGAAAACGTTTCCAAAAACCCTCAAAAGGCGAAATGGTCCCAGCCCTGATAATATATAGTACGGATGCATTTTTTGTACATTGCTTTTTTAACTATTATGTATCCCTAAAATGCAATAAAACACCTGCTAATAATACATATGTATAACCAAAATTAAAATAAATTCAATCTTTATTGGTACAGGTATAATTTATAATAAACTAGCAATAAAGCCATCGCCGTGACGGCGATGGTTAGTGATGTCCTGTTTAATCAGAAGTATATAATTTTTAATGA
>JAQGAK010005038.1:0-10932 GCA_034696945.1 Lipothrix lubbocki | reverse complement strand
TGAATTATTTACTGTGTCGTAAGGCAAGCATCGTATGATGCCAGTTGTAGAATAAAGTTTTACTATCTCTCTCTCAACATTGTACATTCGTCTTGATTAAGCATGATGGAAGATAATAATTTTTTTGACACACAGTCGTTTGTGACGCAAGATAAAAAAATGCACTCAGATGATCACATAAGGCAATGACCGCAAATCATATGTTGCAACGGAAAGTTATGGATTTTTAATCGTAGTATGTATATAAAAGTACATTATAATGTTGATGTTTATTATTTATAATTAATTAGACTTATTTCTCCAAGCATCATACACAATAATTTAGTTTTATAGAGTGCTATCGTTTAATGATGACGCTACGTAAAAATTACCAGAATCCAAGAGGTAGAAGCTGGTATGAAGCAATGAAACAAAGTTTGTAGGAAATGAGGTGGCTTTACTAGCAAAGACCGTACTGTAGGTATTAAAAATCCAATAAATAATCAAGCCAACACTCACACACTACATATAATCTTCAATCACACAATAATGCCAATATATAAAGCCAAATAATGATTAAATAATATTAATAAAAATATCAATAACAAATGTGATGAGGAAACCAAATAAATTCAATCTATGGAAAGCCAAGGGAAATGCCAATAAGTCCACAGGTAAGGCCGTATGTTCAGGTTGGAATAATAATAATTAAATTAGAGCTTTATTCCAAGCAACAAAATATTAAAGCAACAACAACAAATAATATACAAGTTTCTACCTTCGCTCCAGAATGCTCACTCCGGCGACTCTCGCAGCAGCATGGCATTTATATGCACTGACGCCACTGTGGTAGAAGTGTTAACTAAATGTTAAGTGTATGCGCATGTGCTGGTGAGTGGAATATTGTAAGGGAACACTTTCCTTACAAGGAGCTATAGTGTCCATCCGTTCTGTACAAGGTCACTACATTTCTGCACAAAAATGGTCACTTCAACGGAAGGTTTGTGGGTGAGGGTCGGCTTAGCTCTAATAAAAAGACAATATCTATCTTATAACTACATACTTACATACAGTGTGAATCCTAGTGTAAACGTGGTCCAACTGTTTTAGTCTTAAAATATTATGGTATTTTCAGCTTCATTGCAATTTGTGAAGCATTTTTTGATGTATGCAAGCAAATTGCGTAAACGTTTGTTGGGTGGGAAATGCGTTCAACAAATAATCCTCTTGAGGATTTGCGAGACAGAAAATGTTGCATAAGCAGCGTTCAATGAAGCGAATTATTTTCGGATTAATTTTAACAATGACCTATCCCAAGACATTTTAAATCATTTACTCCATCGGTTTGGTACAACAACGGGAACTAAGAGAGACCTTCGTCATTTAATGGGTCTACCCATGATAATGATGTGTTAATAATTATTAGTACAGATGCATATTACTAACAATACCGTAATGTACATAAATAATATTTTATATAAAATCCTTTTTCAAAAAACGTGCTATATATATGTATGTAAGATTTAATGAAGCCTGAATTTTATTAATGAAAAATATTACTGAAGAAAGGATATTGATTTGGGGCTTTGAGGCCTTCCTTTTACTGAATGATGAGAGAAGACAAGTTATTTTCAACTTCTTATACAATGCCGAATTTATGCAGCGGAAAATGAAAAACAGATGCATTACAGACATTTTTGCAACAGAAAATTTTCCCATGTAAACAAACCATTTTGACTAAAAAAAAGTTGGAGCTTACATTTCCATGAGACTTTTACTTTTATGTCCATGTTGACTATTTTTTGTCAAATGTGTGTGAAAGTATATTTTTCGGCTAAATTCGTGCTTTCCCAGACATACTAAATACCCTGTGAGAAATTTTGACCTGAGAACCTAGTAACCCAGATTTTAGAGTGAAAACAATTGTCATGTATACATATGTACGTAGCTATAGACACACAAAATGACCTAAAAATAAAAATTCGATCATCACGTAACAAATTTATCCAGGATGACATATTCACATTCTTCTGCAAAAGAATTCTAGGTAATTATATGTCGCAATTATTACAATTATTTGACTTCAAAAGCTGAGATGCATTCCCTGCTTTGTCATATATTTGTCTCCTCCCACAGTTCCCAATCCGAAAAATGAAATGAAAAAGAAGCTTTGTATGAAACAAAATTCCTTGCATTTTTTATGCACACTTTTTATTTGCTGTCGAAGTTGAAAGATATCCTTGAAAAGGTATTTTTCAAAAGGGTGCATGTAGGACGGGAGCCTTTTTTTAAAGGAACAAAACAAAAAGACTTTTTTTGCAATTGAGGACGATGCATGAATAATTGGCCTCACGGGGCGCATTTTGCACTCCTCCATGTTTATGAGCTATGTATGAGCTGAATGGAGGAGAATTCAGAAAGACGATGGATTTAGCTTTGTGCGTTGCTCTCGGCTTCCTGGGAAGACTAATTAGTCTTTATATGTTTCTCTCCCGGGTGTTTAAAATTCCGGTGAGGTAAGCGTATTTCAGCGGCGGCTTCTTCTGTGGTTTTCTGGCTTGATAACCTATAATGTAGAAATGTAAATATGTATATTTAATGTTTAAAACTAAATGCATATAGGAAAATACAAATATACAGATACTCGATTATAAAATATAATAGGATTACACCATTACACCAAATGAGACAAGTATAGTGTAATAATAAATGCAGACTCATTCCAAACACATACGACGACGAAATCCACGTCGTCCTTAAATCCACGCTATAACTATTAGTACAAATACAAATGTAAATCTTAGCCTAATTCTTACAAATATTGCATTAATTTAATTAATACTGCCTTGAAATACAAATCATACACAAAACAAGATACAAATGATAAACTTCTCGCGCTTTTACTTATGTGCAGATACTTTCCTTTACTTTATTTCTAATCTCCAAGACGGCAGAAGAGCCTGATCGAGCCTTCGAGTCAGATCCTTCCTACAGAAATCCAGCAGGAGTAAAGCAAAATCTACGTTAGCATACTAAATACATACGTCTTTTAGAAATAAATAATAAAATCAGAATATTTCCTATACTACAACGTCACACCATAGCTGAAAATAGCCGAGTAATCAAATTGTACAGGGAACAATAACAAGCTTTTACATGGGAATTTATTAGATTACACCCTGCTCATAATGCATTATCAAAGTTTTATAATGACATTCCGGGAGACGGAAGTTTTGATCTGTAAATGTTAAAATTCTTTGTGAAAAGTTTCTTAATATTAGCGTGGGCTTCCTAATGAATATTCCTTTAAAATCCTATTTCTATGAATATGCTCTTCAAAGCTTTTTGAGCATCATCAAAGTGAATCATAAGAAGGGAATAATCGAAGAAATATCCATATATTTCCTATATGTGATCCATTACGCCAACGCGAAGTAAGAATTTTAATCAACAATAATCGAGATTTCTTTTCATTTCTTTTTCGCCTTACCTTTTAGATTCTCGGAATGTGACATTGTTTGATCTTATATTTTACGTAAAAAAAGGAAGACAGAGAGAAATAAAAGAATGGTGTCACTCATCATTACGGGAATTTTTCCGGGAATAGATTTCGGGAATTAGGTTATCTAATCTTTATGAAGTCTTCGACTTTTTATCTTTAAAGTGCCATCCATTATTATACAACCAAGTCTATATAAGTCTGTCGGTAAAATCTGAAATATCAAATCTCAATAGCTTCTCATTTTCTCATATATCGTCGGTGGAGATGCAAAGTGGGCTATCTACATGAGAACCTAAATGCAAAGTGAGATATCCCCCACCGAAACAATTCAGTCCAAAGATGGGATATCCTGCCGTTTAAATTGCATTAAAAACTGAAAACGGCGGGAGCTTTTGTATTTAAAACAACTGCAAGGCAATTGTAAATTATAGTGGAGTTATCCCATCTTGCACTTAAAATGATGGTGGGTGTCCATCACTTTACAGCTATAGGGACGCACATATGCAGATAGCCCATTTTGCATCTCACCGACAAAATATTCATTGGAATCATTTGTTTCATCTTGACATCCCTTATGTTGGATGCTATTTCATACACCGGCGACACTATTATTGTCGGAAATTCCCCCAATTCGATTAGTGTAATTCCATCGGTCCTGGAGAATCGGAAGCTTTTAATGCTGAATAAAGAAGGGAAAAGCTTTTATCATCAAAGACGCCGAAAAAACGGGGGAGGTAGACAAAAATTGGCTATTAAATGGATAGATTCGCCAAAAAGTATTCTCGGAAGTGCGAGGGATTCTGGAATTGACACGTAAAGTTTCTTTTTCTATTTTTTATTTGTTTGTCACATATATAATCTCATATGTACATGATATGAAAAAGGGGAAAGGAGTCAATTTTGCGCAGCAGCTCGTCATTTGGATCTGTGTGGTATTAAAAAGGAAAGACCTCGAATCAGCATCTTTCTTCTTCTTCTTCATCATCATCATCATCCTCTCCAGTGTTCTATAACATGGGGGGATATATATAAAGGCGACAGTTGGAAAGCCACCGAGGAGATAAGATCTTGTTCATCTTAATCATTCCCTTCATTTCTAAAAAGTTGATTAGTCTGTCTGGGTGCGTCTGCCGATCGGCAATGCTCTGACTCTTGCGGCTTCACCAGATTCACAACTTGCAAGATGCAACAGCAACGGAAAGGCTCCTCATCCTCCTTCCTTCATCTCTTCTATAGCAGCTACCAGGACAGTCAATTGTGGAAACTCCGGATGATCCTCTTGCTCCTCTTCCTTTGGGACTCCCATCAGCTCTTCTCCAACACTCATCCTATGGGTGTTTTGTGCTCTCATCGGCCTAAAGGTACTTTTTTCTATGTTGTTCTGAGTCATAAAAAATTTATTAATTAATTTATTAATTGGTATTTTTTTATTAAGTTTTTAAAGGAAAGGGAAAAAATAATATTCAAGAAATAATAAGAAAAAAAGTAATCAAAAAGTTAATAAATGAAAATAATAAAAGAAAAGAAAAAAGAAATTAGGAAAAAATAAGAAATTAAGAAAATAAACAAAAATAATGTATGAAATTAAGAAAAAAGAAATTCAAAACGAAATTCAAAAAATTTAAAGAAAAAAAAATTCAGAAAATTTCAAGAAAAAATTAAAAAGAAATTCAGAAAATTTAAAGAAAAAATTTTAAAAAAATTTAAAAAATTTAAAGAAAAAATTAAAAAGAAATTCAGAAAATTTAAAGAAAAAATTTGTAAGAAATTCAGAAAATTTAAAGAAATTTTTTTTAAAAAATTCAGAAAATTGTAAGAAAAAAGTTTAAAAAAATTCAAATTTTTTTTTAAATTCAGAAAATTTAAAAAAAAAGGTAAAAAGAAATTCAGAAAAATAATTAACTATTAGAGCCGAATTAATTGAAGTTGTCAATATATAAACAGATTTTAAACGTAAATTTGTTTTTAAATAAAATGAAATATTTAAAATGAAATATTATTGAATTTATTGAACATTATATGTATAGGACCGCTATATCAACCCTCTCATCCAATGTACTTCTCCTCATTCTACCCGAAATTGTGGAACATGAACCTCAGTAAGTCCCCACCTTCGCAAAAAACCTTCGTTCATGATGCAAGTGAGTACTTCAATCCCTTCAGAAGCTTGGAAAACCCGGAAAATGAGGCTGGCAGTGCGGAAGGAGGCTTGCCGCGTGCGAAGACAATGACACCGTTCATCGGAGCAAGTAATTATTATTAATACCTTTTTCTACTATTACTCTACATATTAGAAAAAAACCCTAAAAAGTTTCGCCACAGTTGATGCTTAGAAAAATGTAATAATTATTTACCTAGTAAATATGCTATTTTTGTATAAATTTAGCAATAAATCCTAAGGGTTTTTCATGCTAAACGCATTGTAGCATTGTAAGTTTTATTATTATCCCGAGTTTTTTATTCTTTGAAAATACTTTTAAAAAAATTAGAATATTTTAAGAAACATATTCTCAAAAAAAACTAAGCATTTTACTTGAGTAGCCCCCGAAAGTCTGGATGATGATGAGGGTAGCGAATTGGAAAAGTGGGAGTATTGGTGGGAATTCATGTGGAAACTGATTAGAAAGTCTTTGCATTATTTTTTACTCGGGAGTGTTGAAAATCAATGGAGCACGTAGTGGAATTAATTTTGGAACAACAAGCAGGATTTGGAATATTATGCAAATATTTATTTTATAATTACTGTATATAATTTCTATTTGTAAAAGTACATGAAAAATAACTTAAAATAAATTTAAAATAATTTAATACAAAATAACTAAATAATTTTTTCTACACGTTAAATAAAATTCCTTGAAAAATTCATTATGTTTTTGGTAATAATTTCGTCAAATATTAAAAACAAAAAACTGATTTCTTTCTGAACTCCTTTCTTGGCTTTCTATTTGTCCTACGTTTTATTATTCGGTCTCACGCTATATCCTTATTTCCCAGGGGCTTTGAGCAACATGGGAAAATTCTTCGAGGACTTGCAAGCGAATCTGGAGATTCTGAAAGAGAATTATGACAAGAATCCTGGTGGGGATACTGAGAATAACGGGGAGGAGCCGGGAGTGACGATGAAAGGGAACAATTATAATGGGCGAAGGAAGGAGTTAATGATCAATTCCATTGGATCAAATGGTGAGTTTTATTGGATTAATCTAAAAATAAATTTGTATTTTGTCAATTTCATTGTATACTTTTGATCCTGATAGATATTATTGTTTTCATTTTACGCATTTGGGAAGAATCTTTTATTATTAGATTGGATCCTTTAATTACGTGTTAAATTAGGAGATACATGAAACTATCCGAATTGGATGAATGTAAAAATAATTAATTTGATTTTGCTCGACTAACTTCCAGCGTGAGTCACAAATTTGATTCGTTTTATTTTATTGCAGAAGTAGTCAAATCCAGCTTAAATGGGAAGCCTCGTTGGGTAAATCCCGCTGCGAGCTTCTTTCGTGGAAAGCATCGATTCTATTAATGAAGACGATCTCGCTGTACTGGAAACTTTTAAGAATCTCGTCATCGTAATGAAAATTGCTTCTGCGAAGATTACTCATATTCTATTCAAATCACATATAGATAAACATATGCTGACGTAGGCGTTCAAAAAGTATTATGAAAGCTACGCTCTTATAAAATACTAGTAAAATATAGATATTCTCGTATTATTTTTAATAAAATGATGTATATTTTTCTTCTTTCGTATACGTACGTACTACTTTGAAGTTTTGTAGGCTAAAATTATAGGTATGGATTTTGTAATAAATTCTGTCGATTCTATATTATTGCTTTGTAAGTTAAATGTCGCATGAGGAAGATTTATTCGAGGCGGTTTTGTGGATTTATTTATTTTAAAAATTATTTAATTTATTATAATTTATTTATTTATTATTTGAATAAATCATTTATTTATTATTTAATTTACTGTAATTTAAATTTTTTATTTATTTATTATTTAATTTACTTTAATTTAATTTTTTTATTTATTTATTATTTAATTTACTATAATTTAATTATTTTTTTAAATTTACTATAATTTAATTATTTTTTTTAATTTACTATAATTTAATTATTTTATTTAATTTACTATAATTTAATTATTTTTTTTAATTTACTATAATTTAATTATTTTATTTATTTATTATTTACATTGTATTTGTTCTGTTAATTTATCGTCTAATTTGTACTTCTTATAACTTTATAAAAATTAAGTTGTATTTACCCAGGCGATTAAGAACTTCTAAGTATCTTCCCGTTCGCGTTTCCATTATGAAATTTATTCAAAGTACTATATTATTTGATTTTATTATGTATTTCAACCCGAATTTAATTTAAATATTTCTATTCGTCTTAAATGTTAGGTGCTCATACTGTTAGGCTTGCTTGAACCAGCTTTTAACCTAAGCTTGTCGATAGTTCTATACTTGCTGAACATTGTAGGTTAAACCAAATAAGACATATTAAAGCACATACATATAAATAAAACATACTAAAAGCTTAAAAAAATGATATAGAAGCATTGTAAATCAATTACGGCATATAATAATGATAATTCAGTTGTCCAGAGTCAAACTTATTGTAAAAACAAACCGAATTTGGAACTGAAGTGAAATTGCTGTTCGTTTAAAGACAATCATCGGATCTCCCAACTTAATCATTTCTGGTTCAGTTGTAATAAAAGAAGCAACAAAACATTCGTACTCTACATATATATGTGTGCTCACTGGAATCAAATAATCAATTAACCAACTCATCCTACCGTTGACGTTGGTGTTAATTAACGATTGGCAATCTGAAAAATATATTCCACATTGTTATTAATTAAATTCAAAAATCAATGAAAGTTATATATTGCTGTTGTTAAAACACTAACAGACTCGCACAATTAAATATTTGATTCTTGGCTGAGCCGTAAATTCTGAAATACAATATACAGCGCATTCAAATTGGTATATAAATGTATGTAACTATATACTTATAGATACATACATCCCGTTCGTTTGAATGAAAAGCAAATTAGTACGGATAAAAAATTTATCCAATTTAATAATAATACAAATGTATGTTACATTAAAATTTGGTATTAAATAATTCAAACCCATTTACTCTTGTATTATCAATAATAATGCATTAAAAGCTCGCTGATAATATTGATTCTGTTTATTTGTTCCTTTTTGTGGAATTATTTGCTGAATAAATAATGCTATGCATAAGCTATTTATATAACTTTTCCACTTCTATATTCTCCATTTGTTTTAATTATTTCATTTCCATTCCATATAAATGCAGTATAAGTAAACTACATAAATTACAAATTTGGATGTATTAGCACTATAATGCAAGTCTACAATAATGTTACCGCACCGTAAAATAATTACGTGATATTGAGAATCATTCAATGTCATCAAATATCCATTATGCTTCATATCAACTGTTTCCCACGAATATTAGTACTATTTGGCTTTGACCTCGACAGTGTATAAATTACCAAGTTCACATTTACAGCAAGAATATTCACGTTGAGGCGGCAAAAATGTATCCATCTCCACTCCATAATTGGGAGAACACTTGAACTTGAATGATTTCGAAGGTATTTCACAAATAATATTCAAAATCCAAAATTGTCCCATTGCCGTTTAAACGCAATAATGTCTTTGTTCACATTGTCAGTATATAGCCGTAATACAGGAAGCCAAACATCGCTGCTGCTCAGTGCCCTTCATGGGAACTAAAAAGCCGTTCCTCTTTCCATTCCCACTTTTCGGGTTTGGGTATATTATAGAGCCGCAACAAGTTCCAACATTTTACTCAAAGCTTGTTGGAAGTATGTAACTTCAATAATAATATTCCCAAACCCCAAATGACTTTTATGATACATACACCTTTACAAATAATATGGCGACAGCTGTATTCATTCCTGCGTTTTAGGGCAGAGAACGTTATTTCTCTAAATTACAAATTAGAAAATCACAAAACCAAGCCCTTCATTTCGGTTTTACAATGGAAAGCAAAATGGAAATATAATAGGAAAACTTACGTTATGACAGAATCAAATGTTTATAACCAACTCTTGCAATTGATCTAAAATACTTCTTATTGCAGAATTCGACTGTGTAATACCTGTAAGTGTAGTTTCATTTACTCTGGCCAGGGCTTTCGAAAACATTTTTGGAACAACGTGTCATTTAATATTCTAGAAAAACACTTGTGATTCATTTAAATCTCAGAAATAATCAATTTGTATTTTAAAGCTGCGTTCTGTTTAAGAATTTGTATGTTTTTTTTATATTTTGTTTTGTCGCGCATCTTTAAATACATATAATAACATGTAAATTATATAGATACATATAATTTTTATACTGTTATATGTATTTAAAGATGTTGAAATATATACAATATATACCATAACTATGTATCTTTACAATTACAAAGTACGTATATGTTTACAGATGCTCTTCCACTCATTTCTCCAAGTGTCTCTAAAAAATTCGTTGGAAAATAACAAAAATAGCGTGGGAAGGAAAGTTGTATATAGGAGAGGAGAAGAAGAAATAGTTTTCTAATCTATAGCCGGAAAGTCATCATCCCACCTACGCCCCCGGAGGCACGTCGACACACAAAGATTATATTCCGTAAATTGGTCAAAGCGTATCTGCTGCTCCTTGCTATATAATAACATACATTATAATCCCATTAATATTTTTTCAAATCCGTATTTTCTATTAGCATGCATATCTATGTATGCTTGCACAACATGCAAATGTTGTGCAACATGTTAACAACATAGTGTAAATTTTACTGTGTATAATGCATTTTAAGGCATTAAAAAGCTTTTATGGCTGCAAACAAATTCCCTTAGAAAATCAGATTCGCACCCTGCAGGGAACTTCCAATATTCAAACTAGTCTTGTGTCTGGCTTTAATAATCCAGGCATACGTAAAATATTCAGAGCGTAAATATAAAGAGTAGTATATGCATAAGGGAATTCAAAATTCAATCATAAAACTGTATCTACTGAATGTACCCATCGTTATAGTATATGTAATAATTATGTTGTCAGTTGCTATTACAATGTATTAGGTTTAACGCATGAGAAATAAGTTTTAATATATAGGAAAAGTATTATTAACATGGATACAAAAGGACTAAAGGATAAAAGGAAGGAGCAACAACATCCGATCGATCTTTATAAACTTATTATTCATAGTTATTAGGAAAAGCTTATTGTCATCAACGTGTGAAGTGTAAATTATTATTTCTTTCGAAGCATTTTCACTATAAGGAAATTCTGCCTTAAAATGGGTATTCCATATACATGGTGTAATGAATTTTTGGGTAATTCGGGGCCTTTTATGTGTACGAGTGTATAGGGAAACTCCACTTGGCAGTGAGAGGA
>JAQGAK010005037.1:0-10933 GCA_034696945.1 Lipothrix lubbocki | reverse complement strand
TTTCATAACTTCGTCCCGTGCCGCCAAAAGTATTGGAATGTTAACTTTTGCAAGGATTCTCTATAATGTATGTTATGTTGCATAAATAAAAAATGAAAACAGATTTTTGGTGGTTATACTATCTTGCACTGAAAATTTAAAATGCTTCTGGATTGAATTTTTCGGTTCTAATGCTTTTTAAATGCAAAACTGGTGGTATACCACTTTGCATCAATATGATGGTGGTTATACCATCTTGCACCTCGAGGAGCGATATGTATATAATATTTTGCCCTTGCCCCCCCCCCTTTGACAATTTCTGGCTACGCGCCCCAATGCAAGCCATGCATTTTAAAGGACTAAAATGACAATAGATCAAATCCGAATGTAACAGGACATGAACATCAGATATGTCAATTCCAAATTCCTCCAACATTTGTGTGTCACAAAGTGGATACTAACTTAATCGTAAATTACCGCCTAGAAAAATTATATTATTACATCTGTGTATGTTTACTCTAATATTATTACTCTATTATTATTAGAATTTTACAAAATATCTAGAGGACATTTTAAAAAATCCGATAAACATATGCTGGATTTCTCTACACGTACAAAAATTATCTCGTCTTAGATTTAGGCGAATAAAGAGCAGTATAATACAAATAAAATAAATTGTAATATGTATGTTAGTACACTGTAGGAATTGTCAGTTGTTCTTGGTTGATTTTAATTACGACCTGTTGTTATCATAAAATGTTTCAATCATTCCGTGTAACTACTGCAGATTATAACAAATACGGAGAAAATGATTCTTGCGTCGCTCAATCGGGCTCGCTCATGGGCAGCCAAAACGATCGAGTGAAATTTTCTCAAAGTCGTCACTGTGTCATTTAACTTGTTCAGCTATTAGGAAATGGGTTAAATTGTTTATGAATAAATGATAAATTGTAAATAGTGAAATTTTTATATTTGATTTCATACCTTGCCATTCCAGCGTGTGTCTATGTGTGTTTTTAATTACCGGGAATATTGCGATTTTCATGATTCGGTTGCAGGATCAGCGATTGTCTTCATCGACGTCACTCCCTGACCCTGGAACGCGCCGACTTTCATGTCCCATTTTCTTCCGTTGTCCCTTTAATTGAACCACATATCGTCGGACTAACAAGAAAAGGAGCTTATATGATTTTGACACAATATGAAAAGGAGCTTATATAGAATCACTAATTCCAAAAGGGGCTTATATTAAATAATTGTGTTTACGGAGCTGGTGGCTCCGGAGCATGGAAAAATATAAGCTCCTTTTTTTACTGGGAAATTTCGAATCACGACATGTCCCCTTTTCATATTGACTCAAAATCATATAAGCTCATTTTATAGTTTGTCCGACGATTTGTTTTTAATTATTTATTTTTTATTTATTTATGTTATTTATAGCCCAATAAAAGCTGGAACGACACGACCAACAATTCAAAAACAATCTCATCAACAGAAATTCCAGGATCGCATAATGAAGCAACTGACAAACCTTCAACAATTCGTAATGCTGATCATCAGTCAAAATATAAATGCGAACATTGTAGTGAGACTTTTGACACTGAAGATGAGTTGAATTTACATGGCGATTTTATAACCAATTCTTTCACGTTCAAAGAAGCCATTCCTCCCGACTACCCTTATGCCAGCCCGGACGGAAAACTATTTAAATGTCACGTCTGCGAAGATACTTTCCAAGAAAATTACGATATAATGACCCACTGGATTAAATCGCACCAGCTGCAACCATCTTTCTGTAGCACTTTTAAATTGTGGTTTGCAGATCACCGGTTAACATTATCGGTTAAATCCTTATCCCTCCCTCAAGAGTGTCAATATTGCTTAAAAGCGTTCACCTCACCTCAGGAATTAAAACACCATTATTGTAGGACGAGACGTGCACAACGGAATGAAACCACCATTTCTGCAGTGTCGACATCTGGTCTAATCATGAAAGAAGAAGTCTCCAGGAAGAAAAAGCGCGGCGAAGACGATGGTCATAAACAAAATGAGGTATAGTAAATTGTTTGTAAACATCATAAAAAATTAATTTAAAATATATATGATTTATACCGTCCCCAGATAAATGTTTAAGTTTTTAACTGCATTTTTGAATGATTTGTTTAGCCAAATACAATGTGGAACGACTTGGCTAAAAAATCAAAGACAAGTTCGTTAATAGAAATAGAAACTTCACCAGAAGCGCAAAAGGAATTTGCCAAACCTTCTACAAGTCATGATCACCAGTCTCAATATAAATTCAACCATTGCAGCAAAACTTTTGATTCCGAAGATCAACAAATTTTACATGGCGAACCAGGAGTTCACTCTTTAGCACAAATTCACCACGTTCCTTCCGACTATCCCTACGTTACCCGGCTCCGAAAACTCTTCCTCTGCCACTTATGCGACGAGCCATTCCATGGCAATTACAGCATGATGCTCCATTGGATTAAATGTCACCAGCTACAACCATCTTTCTGTAGCACTTTTAAATTGTGGTTTGCCGATCCCGGCTTAAAATTGCAACCTCCAACTCAGGACTGTCCACATTGCTCAAAGACATTCGTCTCACCTCAAGAATTACAGCAGCACCAGTGCGAACCGAATACAAACAATTTAAATCCGGAATACCCGAAAGGTTTTCAAAGAGGTCCCGGTAATAAAGAGACTTGCCACATGTGTGACCACCAGAAATTTCGGAGGACACGACACCACTTATGCGGGAAAATTATCTGGAGTTGCGGTGTCTGCGAAAACAATTTTACCCTTGGTGCCCTAACGGAACATATTAACAAAGAACGTCATATCGCACAATCGGCCGAATCGAAATCCAGAAAAAAGTGGAAATGCGGACGTTGTCGGAGGAGTTATCTCAAAAGGCGGTTTCTGGTCCAACATTTGTATGTCGAGCATGAATTTGCGGATAAAATGGATCCTGACAACGAAGAATTAATTGATGGAGACAAAGATCACTGCCGAAATGTTGTGGATCAAGACCAAGAAACCGAAATGGAGGTGGTAACAATCCCCGCCTCTACTAATGAGCCAAACAAATTTCAGTGTGAAGAATGCGCAAAAAAATTTGACAACTCCAACGGACTTTCTAAACATCTTGAGGGGCATAAGAAGTTTGCCACCATGGCAAAAATAGCGAGGAAAAAATCTAGGCGATTCCTGGAAAGAGAGGAAAGATTGGATTTGAATTTCACAAAGAATCCTAAATTGTTATCCGCTAATGATGGCATCATCGAAATTTCATGCGAGAGTTGTGGGAAAGTTTTTGATGGAACAATGCTGTACGATCATTTATTTACGGATCATACGGACGATAATAACAAAGTTACATATCCAAAAAGCTTTGAGTGCAGAAAATGCGGTCTGCACTTTCAGAAATTGACCAAACTTTCAGTGCATATTCAAATGCATTTACGTGCACAGAAGAAATCTTTCCCAAATGCAATTGTACAAAATCCGGTGGGGGATCAGAATTGTGGTGATCAACAACCTGGATCGTCTAACCCGGAACCAATGGAACACAACGATTGTGAAAAAATTACAACTTCTCCAACAGAAGTTCATGATAAAGACAAAAATATATTTGCAGCAGAACCAAGTGAAACTAATTCTAGAGAAAATTTAATGGAAACAGAACCTCGTGATAAAAATCCAGAAACAAAGTCAATAGGAAGCGAAACAGAACAAATTAAACCTACGCATAATGATAATATTGTAGAAAATTTGGAAATAGAACTTCAGGATCAAAATCCAGAGCCAAAAGTACTAAAATCTGAACCGCAAGAAGAACAAAATGAAGAAACGGTCATAAAAATAGAATCCCTAGAGAACGCGCCAGTAGACCTTTTACTAAAATATGAATTGGGCGCAAACGAAGACACGCTGGTAAAAATAGAAATCGAAGATGGATCCCAAGAAATGGTGCTAATTAAAATAGAACCACAACAAGAAAATCTGGTGGAAATTGCCATAACAGGTGAATTATTTGTAAATGGTAGAAATCCTGCCGAAAATGTTATCACAACGGAACCTACCATTGTTAATAATGTAGAGCAACAAGGAAAATCTTACAATAGGCAACATGATAATTGACATGTGAGAATCCGACATTGAATGATATTTAACCAAATTCCCGGGCTAATCGCTATAATCATGATTCATTTTAAATATTTTATGAGAACGAAATACAAATTAAAAAAGCAATCACAATGACAATAAAAATTATATATTTCTTGAATTTTTCCCAAACAATTTATTTTGTGTAGTAATAATTTATTTACAACTGCATTACGTAAATATTTACCATTTCCATTAATAATAAATTATAAAAATATTATTTTATTCTCCACAACAAGCGTTATCTAGGCCGCAAATAATAAACAACTACGGGCACAAAAATTAATTATTAATTATTTATTTATACATTTTTAAAAATTTATTTTTACATTATTTATACATTATTTATCATTAGTTTATTATTATCCCATGATTTTTTTTTATTTAATTTATTATTGTTCATTTAAGTTATTCTGACTGGACTATGTTAATCTCTGAGCTTCTCCTTGGGAAAAGGTGGGAAATACGAATTATATTTAATAGACAGAAAGAGAAAGCATGGGAAAGGACATGCCACGAGATTTGTGCAAATTATTAGAATTTAAAATGTGGCCATTAATTATCATTTAATTTCTGAATTTATTTATACATAAAACAAAAAAAAATATAAATAAATGGATGTTGACGGGGACGAATTGCTTTTGGAAAAGCCACAGGTGTTTGTCTATGAAATTCCATCCGATATTCGGCACGAACCTGGAAGTTACATGTAAAATTTTAAATTATACTTATATTATTTAATTTCATGTACATTATTAATTTAATTTTTATTATTTATTTTATTTTATTTACATTATTAATTTAATTTGAATTATTTATTTTATTTACATTATTAATTTAATTCGTATTCTTTATTTTATTTTATTTAAATTATTAATTTAATTCGTTTTATTTATTTTATTTTATTTACACTATTAATTTAATTCGTATTATTTATTTTATTTATAATATTTATTTAATTGAATTTATATTATTTATTTAATTCAATTTATATTATTTATTTTATTATATTTATATTATTTATTTTATTTTATTTATATTATTTACTTACTTTTTTTTAATACTTTTTTTGCTGTATGATTCTTTAGAGCCTCGAATTGGAATGTGAGTAATCCGAATTGGTGGGGGAAGATCCGAATCCACGCTGCAGGTTCTTCCTGTCGCGTGCAATTGGAGGATGAAGACGGAAGTGTTTACGGAGTGTCGACGATTGATGAAATGCCTGGAAAAACCTTTGCGCCCGTTCTTGACTCCAGTCGCTATTTTACCTTAGACAATGAGGATTCGGAGGGTTCGTCCTAGCTTTCACTTATTCTCCAACCAAAAACAACCGAATTCAAATAATTAACAATTCACACAGTAAATAATTTTATATAATTGATTTCGTTAATTTTTGCATGTACATAGGTAACCGTGGAGTAATCGGAATCGGTTTTTCTAGTCGGGAGGACAGTGCAGAAGTCAAGGATGTAATTACAGATTATTTTAGAACGACTGCTAATAAATTCAAGCGTAAACGTGAGGAGGTAAATTGTTTGTAAAGATAATAAAAAAACTACTACTAACTACTTTATAATAATTTTAATATTGTCTTCGGGTTCTAATCACGCAATTATGAATGATTTGTAGCCTAATGCAAGCTCGAACGACTCAGCTAAAAAAGTAAAGACAACCCCGGCAGTAGAAATAGAAACTGCAGCAACACAAAAAAAAATGGTCGAAACTTGTACAAGTGACGATCAGGATCATGATCAGCAGCCGCAAAATAAATGCGAGCATTGTAGCGAAACGTTTGATTCTAAATACCAGTGGGTTTTACATGGCGATCCAGTAGTTCACTCTTTAGCACAAATCCCCGACATACCTCCTGACTATCCTTACGTGACGCGGCGGCGAAAACTCTTCCAGTGCCATAAATGCGAAGATCCTTTCCAGTGCAATTACAGTATGATGATTCATTGGATTAAATTGCACCAGCTATTACCATCTTACTGTAGCACGTTTAAGTTGTGGTTTGCCGATCCCGGGGTAAAATTGCAACCTCCAACTCAAGGCTGTCCAAATTGCTCAATGACGTTTATCTCCTCTGAAGAATTACAGCAGCACCAGTGCATGACGAATGCAGCCTTAATAATTAGTGAAGCCAATAATGCTACAGCCTCGACTTCCGGTCTAATAACAGAAAAGCGTAAGAAGCAAAAAAAGAAAAAGCGTAACAAAGTTAAATCGGCGGTGAATAATGTAGCAAAAGCTTCAACGAGCTGGGATAACAAGGCAAACAATTCGAACCCGAGAGAATCGCAAACCAATTCTACAAAGAATTGTGAAATGTGTCAACACCGGACTGTCATTAGACGACATTTATGCACCGAGCCCATCTGGAAATGTGGTATATGCCTAAACAATTTTACTCTCAAGGCCCTAACTGATCACGTAGGACAATGTCATCGTCAATCAGTAAAGGAAGCTAATGGAAAGAAATCTCATGCTGATTGCAAATGGGCTTGTAGTCTTTGTAAATTGCGCTTTCCCAAAAGAAGAAAACTTGTAAATCATGTTTGTAGGGATCATACGTTAGAAAAACTTGGAGATTCGAACAATGACGAAGTTATGGATGATGAAGAAGAGGTTTGGGAAGGGTGGAAAGATGATGATCAAATTCAAGAAACCGAAAATGAGAGAGAAACAAGGGTTTATGATGAAAATGACACCGAATTTGAAGAAACTGACTCTGACGATCCAGATTATGATCCATTGGTGGAAAAACGACCCTGTGAATGTTGTCCGTTAGATCAAGAGAAAATTCGTTTGGCAGTGAGCAATTGCTCTAACTATGAATTTTTCGTTGACGGAGCATTCCAATGTCACTGGTGTGGTGCATTGTTCCAATGTCCCAGGAACCTTATACTTCATTGGAAAAAATCTCATCGCCTCAGGGGAAAGCAATGTCCGCAGTGCCATCTGTCATTTTCATATTCGGCGTATAAAGCACATTGCACCGAGGACCATCATAATCCTCATGTGGAAAATCCTACTATGGAAAACAGTTGCGAAATGTGTGAACACCTGGATCTCTCCAAATGTGGTAGCACACGACATTTATGCGAGGAGTCTATTTGGAAATGCGCATACTGCCCGAACAATTTTACTCTCGAGTCTCTAAATGAACATATCAGTAATACAATTCACAAGGAAGAAACCAATGAGCAGAAAAACGTGAGCAAGTGGAAATGTAGTCTTTGCTTTAAAATGCGTTTTCCGGAGAGAATTAGACTTGTTAACCATGTTTACAGGGATCATCAACATCACTACTGGAAATGTGGACTTTGTGGAGAAGAGTTTGATGGCAGTGTCCAGCTTTATGATCATGCTCTGAACGGCCATTTGGACGATAATGATGAACTTGAGGGTGACAGCGGGGTATTTGATATTGAAAATCTTATTGAAGAAGATGACAATCAAAATAATATTGACGAAGGTAATATTGAAAATAATATTGACGAAGGTAATATTGAAAATAATATTGACGAAGGTAATATTGAAAATAATATTGAAGAAGATAATATTGAAAATAATATTAGAGAAGACGCTAATGATAATAATATTGAAGAAAACACCAATGAAAATAATATTGGAGAAGACGCTAATGAAAATAATATTGAAGAAGACACCAATGAAAATAATATTGAAGAAGACACCAATGAAAATAATATTAGAGAAAACAGCAATGCAAATCGAACTGAAACGAATTCAAGGAATCAAGGACAAAATTCTGAATTACTTACTTCTGATTGTGAGTCGTTACGATTGAAATTCGAGACAGCGTTCGGAAAAAAGTACCGTCATAAATATTGGTATTTTGATCAAAACTGCGTAATATGTAAGGTCTGCGTTGGTGTATTTAATTGTCCATTGAAACTTGCTGCACATTGGAAACTCTCTCACAACAGCATATGTCCAATACGAAAGTGTTCCATCTGTGCTCTCATCTTCATGACTGAAATCTCCTGGAAATTACATCAGGCAAAAGAGCACCCTCGTCGCAAAAGTTTTGAGTGTGGCGAGTGTGGACTGCAGTTTAATAAACTGAATGAACTTTCGCGGCATATTAACAAGAAACATTTTTTTAAACTGAAACAATTGAGAAAAGGAATTGTCCAGAAAGGTGGAAAAGAACCAGAACCTGCGGGATTACCTGGAAAGAAGCCAAATTCGAAACCCAAAAAATGCCGAAGGAAACCTCGAAGTAATTCAACTGCCTTCGCCTTGGCATATGAAGCCGTGACCCAGTTGAACGAGACGAACGGTTCTACTTTTGCGGCTATTGAGAAATATATTTCTGACACTCACAAGAACGTTGCTATAGCTAAATCCTTTCTCAAAAACGCTTTGTTGCGGGTGGTGCGGAGTGGAAACATGGTCCAACCAATAGGGAGCGGATTACAAGGAACTTTCAAGTTGGCAGTCAAGAAACCCGTCAGGCGCAAGAATCGGGGTAAAAATGGCTCTACAGACAAAAGCAACAGTAAAGTAACCAACATGGATGACGTCATCGAAATTCAAGATAATGAAGGAACAACAAATCAGGAGGAGCCAGTTGGAAGTATAAGTTTGCAACCAATTAGCGCAGCGAGCGCTGTTAACGTCAAGATTTATTCAGGTGCATCAAATGGGAAAAATCATTCCGAAATTAATAAAGACCAACAAGAGACAGCGCCATCTGACAATCATAATTGTTTAAGTGTCAACCAGGAAGAAGGAAATCTAATGGAAACAGACCAGCGGGATGAAAATAACGGCAAAAATCCAATTAAAATAGAACAAAGTCAACCTAGTAGTAGTGGTAATGCTATAGTAAATTTAGTGGAAATGGAAATTCAGAATCAAAATCCAGCACAAAAAGGAATTAAAAGCGAACCGCTAGACGAACACCCCGGAGAAACGGTCATCAAGATTGATCCTCAAGCGGACGCGCCAGTAGATATTTTAGTAAAATGATAGACGCAAACCCAAGAGATACGCTAGTAAAAATAGAATGTCAAGAAGAGACCAAAACCAAATAAGTGGTGCTAATTAATAAAGAACCACGACCGGAAAATCGAATGGCGACTACTTCACAGTGGGTAAACTATGGAGAAACTGTAGTTAAAACGGAACCTGCTGATGAAAATTATTCCGAAAAGGTTAATCTGAAGGAAATCAAAGATGATAATGACACTTGACATGTCATTTCAAAGTGAAACTTCTATTTATACTGTAATTGCTATTCTAATAATTAATTTTGTTATAAATGGAATAAAGAAAAATATTAAAAGTCCAAAATAATATAAAATGAAACAAATGTATTTATTTTACATGAATGTATGTCCTCAAACTAATCCGTTAATAATTAATTTATTTGGCACCAATTGCATAAGAAAACGATTTTGTTGACGGAGATGCTCGATAAATGTCCTTTTATTCTCAGAGATTCCAGCACCTTTGTAGATCCAGTACACAATAAATGCCCGTGGGCACTACAAAGATCACATTGTTGAGCCTTCACTGTTGTTACCAATATTGCATACATAAGCAAAAAAACGGCCTTGATTTTTAATTTCTGTCTACTTCTCTTTAAGAAAAGTGGGATCTCAGACTTCTAAACACGCAGCAGAAAAATCATGAGAAATCATTTATATGATAAAAAATATTTTGGAAAAATATTTTAGATTATTATTTTTTATTATATTTAAAAGGGGATTTTTTTTAATTTTATTAAAAAAGGTTGGTTAAATGGACAATGACAACACAGGATTGCTTTTGGAAAAGCCGGAGGTATTTGTTTACAGCATTCCGTCCGACATTCAGCGAGAGATTGGAATCCACCTGTAAGTTCCTAATTCTTCATTGCTTATTATTAATTATTATGTTGTCGTTTCCTAATTTCTTAATAATTTTCCAATTCTAAATTATTATTAACTGTACTGAATTTAACAAAATATTTACAAATTTTGTTGATTAAATTAGTTCTTATGTATTTATTATTATTTTGGGCGTGATAATTATTTATAGTAATATTTACTTTGCATTAATTTTTATTGAAATTTTTAAATTCTTTTTTATATTCCATAATAATGACAAAAATATTTCATTGTTGTGACCACAATTATGTGTATAACATTTATAACATTATAACATATAGTGAACATTATTTTGGAATATTAATGACAAACTGACTTACTTTCTTTATAGAGCCTCTGACTGGGACCCTAATCCCGTTTGGTGTGGAAAGATCCGAATAACCGCAACGGCGCATTCTTCATGTCGTATACAATTAGAGGATAAAGGCGGAAGTTTTTACGGAAGCTCGATTATTAATGAAATGCCTGGAAAAACCTTTGCGCCCGTGGCTGACTCCAGTCGCTATTTTACATTAGACCTGGAAATCTATAACCAAATTAAATATTAAATTAATAGAAAAAATTACCCAGTAAATCCTTTTAACCAACGGACGTTTTTGATTGTATAGGTAATCGCCGTTTAGTTGGGATCGGATTTTTGAGTCGAGATGATAGCGCGGATGTCAAGAAAGCCATTGCGAATTATTTTAAAAAGGTTGCTGGCAAAAAGCGTACGCATAAAGAGGTAAATGATGGAAGTTAATTTCAATGTAATAATATTTATATTAAATTAATTTAGGACAGTGATACACATTTCTTGGGGGAAAGGAAAGTCAAATAATTTAGGATTTTCAAGCTTAACGGGAATTATTATTTATTTTGTATTTATTATTATTTATTTT
>JAQGAK010005036.1:0-10937 GCA_034696945.1 Lipothrix lubbocki | reverse complement strand
TTTCACATGCTGGGGAATGGAAGGAAATTAATTTTAATTGAAAACGTTATCGGATTGGAAAACCAAGTACATATTCGCGTTCCCTGATTTTTTTAAATATTTGACAAACTCACAAACTGGATAATTTGTGAATTTTAGAATTTTATGGACTTTGCCGATTTTTTGAATTTCACATGCTGGGGAATGGAAGGAAATTAATTTTAATTGAAAACGTTATCGGATTGGAAAACCAAGTACATATTCGTGTTCCCTGATTTTTTTAAACATTTGACAAACTCACAAACAGGGTTGGAAATGTTGATAGACTACGCGAGTTTAAGGCAATATTTACTTGGTATCATGTTCTGATTCGTTCAATTGGGTTTTTCAGATGGTTCGTTTCAGCAATGCGAGGATGGCTAGAATTGATGTCGACGATGTAGCAGCGGGTATGTCAGGACTTTCTCACAACCCGGATGCATGGTACGAATGCCGGGTCGACCAGAAGAAATCCCTATGGGGTCAAGTTGTTGCTTCCTTTTTGGAAAAACAAACTGATCGAGATCGCTTGTGGTTGCGTATGTGCTACGTTTATAATCGCAGAGATTTGCGGGTAAAAACTAGTTTATGATGTAATTTTTGGATTTTTCTATGGAAAACATATATCAAACTCTTTGATTCTTATTTTTAGAGCAAATACCTGGCACTTATTGGCATGCCGGTAGGAAAGTTGTCGTCTCCAGTGGCTTGTTCGACTCCGAAACCCGCTGAAAGATATTGTATTTGCAACGGGCGGGAATATGGTGACATGGTGGAATGTAGTTCTTGCTTGCGATGGTTTCACTGTCTATGTATTCGAGTTGACGTTGCAAAAATAGCCAAACAAACAACGTTTGCTTGTCCTACGTGCAAACATAACTCCTACGTTAAGTTTCCATCAGTTTGGCTTGAAAGTATTTCTGGTAAATTATATGTTAACACCTCAGGTTTTGTCTAACCCCACATATACTTCATAAGCTGTATGATCATTGATTTTATGTAGTACCTGAAGTAGACGTAAGCCCGATTCATGGTGGAAACGCGCACATCATTGCATCTGCCAAGCTACCAAACTCCATTCTTTCCGATCCTTGTAGTAGTGCAACTGGTAGTGGGCACGTAACTGACCTCGCTAACGCTTTGCGGTGTACCACAAACGCTACCCCAAAGCGAAAAAGTTTTAATCTTAGTCGTCGTCCCGCCTTGTTTGTGGATAGCCCGGGTGGTGAAGGTAGCCTTTGTCTTTTGCCATGCGATCGTACCCTCATACGATATAACAATCCCTCTTGTATTTATGATCACAGCGGGGCAGATGAACAAGCCTACCAACAATGACGCAGGTGAACCACTCATCGCCGTCGGATCCAATGATGTCGGTCCCTCCCCTTGTGTGCACGACCAGAGTGGTGATGCTATAGCTAATGCTCAACGCCAAGACGTTTTTGTAACTCTCAGTCCTGTCGAATCTGATGTGTTGTCATCAGGACCTTCAATCGTTTGTGCACCTGCAGTAGCTCAGGGTGGGAATACAGCTGGAGCGTTCAATCTCAGCCGACGGCCTGTTACGAGAGGTGACGAGTTAGTTGACATCGCTCTATCTGTGGTCAATCCTGAAAATGCCGTCATCCTGCGTGAGGAGAATGTAAATTTAGGTAGCGCAGAGAATTTCCCTGACCAATATCTTAGGGATGTTCATTTCGAGGCTGAAGATGACTTTTGGGATTATTACCCCCCGGTCGTTGCAGATGTTGTTGCCCAGGATGCCGGGTGCAAGAATGCAGTTGGTGCGAAAAGGGCGGAAAAAGACTCTGTCAACGCAGACGACAAGCGTTCAAACAGTGACGATGACCGCATGTTTGTTTTTGGTGGACAATATATAGGTAAGTTTTCTTCGTCGTTTACAGCAGTAGTTGCGACTGTATTGTACAATTGCATTTGCATTTGCAGATGAGGGCGACCACGTCAAAGTAATCACGGACTCGCGAACAGTCTTAATACCAAAGATATTCCAGTTCACATTGAATGCAAAAATTTGGAACAAGTATTTAGAAGTACGCAAACGCCGGGATGGGTCAACCAAAAGAGGAATGCGTCGTGGTTGGTTAGATGTGGTTTTGCGTAAAAAGTTCAACTTTTATAATCCGTGTTGTGTTCCAAACTGTGAACGTCAAGACGTTTCTCATGGAAAGCGGGGAAACTTGTACGTCCTTGATGCTTACTGCACTCACCGGCCAAATTGCTGGAAATCAATAAAAATAACTGGAAATTGGAATACCCAGCACACAAAGGTTGTGTTCAAAGTCGTGTAAGTATTTCCCCACATAAACTACAAATTTCCTGCAAGCTGGTCAACTGATGTTAGTATACTTGTCACATCTTCCTTCTTGTACAGATGCACAGGTACAATTAACCACATTCCGTTACGAGTATGCCGTAACCGATTGCAAGCTGCGAACAGATCTGCGATGATGGATACGTTAGAGCACAGGAAGGCGGACGCGGTAGTAACTGAGCTAGCATATGCAGCTGACGATTTTGCTCAAAGATGTGGCAACTACACACAAGTTCCTCGTGGTCAAACGTTGCGCCAAGTGAGACATGAGGTAATCACCCACAAATCAAATAGGTTGACAAGTAACGGCTTTTGAGAATTACTTGTATGTTTGTAGAAACTGCGGCAGAATGACACTGATGCACTCCCAACCGTTGATTTACACCGTCGACTTTACTCAGACCCGTACGTGGCGGAATTTCTTATTGGCTACAGCGTCAAGCCTTTACACGTTGCAATGATAAGTAACAAGCAACTTGAAATATTACGAGCTATGAGGCAACGCCAAGAACACGTTGTGCTTCACGTAGATGCTACAGGGGGAGTCGTTCGGCATTTGTGTGAGAACCTGGGTGACAGCCAAATTTTGTTGTACTCAGTTGTAATTGCTAATCCCGCTAACCACGCTAACTCTTTGGCAGTGTGTGAATTTTTAACGAACTCACAATGCACAGAATCGATAGGATTAGGCTTGTCCAACTTCCGAACAGAGTAATAATATATGCTTTGATGGAGTTACAAGTGACAACGTTGCTGTTGGTGGTACCTATGAAATCAATGTATTTGGTAATTTTTAGAGCCGACAAACATTTTAAGTCCGGGCCATCGGGTTGGATGAAGCGGATAGAAACTGATTTTTCTTTAGCTACTATTGCTGCTGTGGTACATACATTCTGGCGGGGACACACGACATCGTCGTATCTAAATTGGTGCTGGGACGAATTATTCAAGATACAACAACCCTCAACTATTAACCATCATGTGTGTCGTATGCACGTGATCTCCGCAGTGGTGAAAAAACTAGAAGAAGTTTTTGATGCAAAAGACGATACACGCGTTAATGACGTGAAAGGCCTTTTTCGTCGATATCAATTTTCGTATGATATATACAGTGCGACGTACTACGTCATGAGGATGTTCACGTTGTGTCTGTCGAAAACTGAATCTCGTAAGGTAGTGGATATAAAATGTACACTACACTCAGCACCACCAAAAATGTTTCAACTAGGTATGTGCACTACCAAGTATAACAAATATAGGTGGTAACGTAGATTTGTGTGATATCAAGTTGCTTGTATTATAGAACACGTGATAACTTACCAAAATTACGTTGGGCAACGTATGACTGACCCTGCGCTGTGTCGTGGCACGTCTTTTGGAAATTATTTTCATGACATCCGAGATATGGTAACTGAAAATATACTATCTCCTACTGATCGCACTGATCCCGCTGTTTCTGCTAATGTCGCCAACGAGTTTTACAACGAAGATTTCGTGACGTATTTATGCGTTCATATTCTTCCGTATACCCCAATGCTAACCCATGTGTTATTCGAATTGAGAGGAGATCATCGGTACAATGACACACAGGAACCGGTAGAAAACTGGAATAAAGTGGTGAAAAAGCATGAACAGTGTAAGGATGGAAAGCTGTCTTTGGCAAGATATGTTCAACAGGCACGACAAGTAGTTGAGGGTAATGTCTTTAATGATTCGTGGTCATTACTCATTCATAGGATTACTGTAACAGTAAATAATAAATGCACTCAGCAACACAAAAGCACCTCTTTCTATCTACAGGTAGATGCGCTAGATTTTTGGCGGATTACATTGATTTCGCTGGGAAAAAAGACGGTGTCAATAAACCGGTGAAACGCAGGCGGAAGAGGAAAAACGTGACTCCCACACTACCAAGTTATAAAACTGGCGAACATCCTAGTAACGATTCCAACTTGCCACTTCCCGAAAATTCCTGCTTGTTAAAGGAAACGTGGCAGAAAAAAGGACCGCGACTCCCTAAAAAAAGGAATACAGCATCCATTTTAGAAACTCTGCCTTTTATTCCGTTAGTTTGTTTTACTGTATAAGTTATTCAGATCATTTCTCGTAACTACTACGCGCTATGATGGAATATATTTTATGTACACTTTGGTTAGATGGGGAACATTTGCTGAGGACGATGGGGACTACCTTTTTAGGAATACATGTTCCTTTGACAACGTCATAACCATCGTGTTATACATATACGAAGTAAATGCAAGATTTCGCAATTATGTTGACAATGGTATCCCAAACCTAACTGGAATTGGAGACGCTATTCAGTGCTTCCGCCAGGGTTTCCAAAATCGGGGCAAAGGGATGTGGGTGGCACTAACTCCTAAAGAATTACAGCCCAAACCAGCTCATAACGACATGTGGGAGTCGGAAGGGGAATATGGTCTGGCACCATTGTTTCCACTATTTGATGACTACATGCAAATTAACCGCTGCACAACCTGCAACACGGTAGCTTATGACAGGTATAAACTTGTAGTAACACACATTAAGGTTATAGTACGATTGTGATGGTACTCAATTTGTTTCTTTGTAATAGCTTTCCACCAGATCTGTTCTTTGGTATGTCAGTCGGACTTGTAGTGGACAGGTTGACCACGCCAAGTACTGAACGAGGTCGCCGATGTAACGTATGCAAAAACATGAAGGAAGTATGCTACAAAGGCCCAGATGAAAGTCCATCACCAGTTATGTTTTTTGAAATAACTTATGATCCATGCATTCCTGAAGATGAACGAATTACCCGTGCCGATTCATTACCGCATCGTATAACTCTATTCGGAAATGATTATAATCTTGTTGGTTACAGTTTATACAATAGTAGGCGAAAGCATTTTGTTCTTCAGATACTGCACAACGAACAACCGTTTCACTATGATGGTATGGAAGAAAGCCGTAAGTTTAGACCTGGATTTGTGTCGGAATACCGTAGTGTTTCTACGTGCTGGTATACGTTAGCGTAGTGATTCTTGTTTCTTCTGGTTGTAGTCAATGCTTTTGTGTTAGCTTAGTGTACCTTGGAGCTTTAAATGTAAGCAGTGTATTGTAGTGGCCTGTATATTTTGTTAGCCTGTAATATAGCCGTAAATATAATTGTAAAAATTGTTACTAATGGGGTTACGGTAATAAGTTGTACCACGTAGTTATTATGACATTATTGTAGCAATGAAGTAGTTATCTAGTTCTTGGTGTCATTACCCCTCTTAAAACGGTTGTTAGTTTAATAAGCATTTGGTCTGTCAGTTTTAGAAGGTGGATAGTTGTAATGATCGTTTTGCTAAACATGTAATAATTCTAGTGAATAATACAAATGTCAGTGAATGCAAATTGTTTAGCTTATTCTAGTATGTAGAAAGTTTTATTGGCATTGTATATGTTGTATCTATGTTGTACTTACCCATGGGACTAAAGCGTAGTTTGAAAAGAAATGTACCCCTTGTATTCATTTAACTTTGTTGTAAGAAGTTCATTGAAAATTATATCATTTAGAGCTTACATCTCGTAAACACAAAATTGAAAAACCTTGGCTGTAGTTTGGCGCAAGTAGAGAACGTTTCAAAAGCATCACATAGCTAACTTATATATTAATTCTTGTGAACTCTTGGTAATTCATACTACAAAATATCGGGCGAATTTTATCATATGTTGAGTAATTGTTGCACTAGCGTGGTTATTTAAATGTTTGTTGAATATGTAGATTATTGATTGCATTTCAGCACAATTCAGTCTTGACGCTTAGATTTTGTTTGTGTTGAACATAATGTAATTACTGTTGTTTCAGAAATGAAGGACGTCAAGCTGTTTGCACCTCCCATACTAAGGCCTGTGGCTGTAGAGGAGGAAGGCAAGAAGAGCATCTGGAGTACTGTTCAGGCTCTTCCAGATGAATTTGCTGATCCCGAGGCCATCAGAAAGAAAAAAATTGTAAGTGTATTGTTTATTTTTTGTCACAATGATTTGCCACAATCAAGATTTCTAAGAACTAGTCCAATAATTATTACAATGTGTTACAACAAAAATTTACAGTTGGCATTTAACTGCATTAAAGCGTTTTGGCTATTTGAATTAGTGACTTTAAATGGTCCCTATAGCCTATTTTGCCTAATAGCGTTATTATTCAACATTTGTGAGAAAATGTATTAGTTTCGATTTTACAATCTTGCAGCCCAAACTTCCGCTTCGGATTGTGGGGGAATTTGATTATTGGGCTTTCAATGCTCCTCCTCAAAACTCCAGTCCACCAGCGCCGATTCCGGACCCCAGTCCACCAGCGCCGATCCTGGAACCAACCCAGATTTTGGAAGAAGCGGAAGAATTGCCAGGAGGGACGGAAGCTTCCCTTAGTGAACCGGTACAAGAAATAATACAATATTTGATTTAAATTAGAACGTAACTGAATGCAAAGATTGGGAAACCGATTGGGTAAAATTTACATTTTTCAGTGTATGCAATTAGGATTTTGTTGTTGTTACAGGATACAGTTGAACAGTCTGATGCCGAATTGGAGAAGACGCGAAGGATACGCCGACGCCGAAAAGCTGCTCAGCGTTATACCAAAAAAATGTGTAAACTGCATGGTGTGGAGATCGACAAGGAGAACGGATTTGTCTTTCCAATAATAAAAGAATAGGGACAAGTATTGATACATGAAATTATGTTCCGTTTGTACAATTACATTTGTCGATAATCTTGCATCATTCTAAACTTTTAAATACATACAGCAACTTAGAGTAACCATTTAGACCATTCAAAACTAAAGGTGTAGATATATCTGTACTTGCATACGTATAATTCGAAGCCATTCAGCATTATTTGCGGCCTTATAATTATCCTGATACTTTAAGCAAAAATGCCTTTATATATTATATTAACAAAAACCGTCGCCAGATATAATTTTAGGATACATTTTTAGCTTAAATTTAAACCATTTTAAAATTCCTTTAATTTAGAAACTAATTACATTACTTATGAGCATAAACCCGTCAATGGAAGTGGACCAGGAGAAGAATGAAATTTAAGATGCATCTGTTATCTTGTTCATGTGAAATAAATATCTTAATTAATTTAAAATATACTGTTAGTGCATTGTGTACTGTGTCGTAAGGCAAAATGTAGTAAGGTTTATATCTTTCTCTCTTGTCATTAACGAAATCTCAATTTACACGCATAGAAATAGGGAAAATATGGATTTTATATTAAAACTACACGACGAAGAATTAGAAAGCAGTACATATGTGTACGACGCAGAATCTACTCCCCTTAAAGTACTTTCTTACATAAAACCATGTCTGCAAACGTTTAATACATGTTTGTAATGTGTTGGACGTTCGACTTCACAGGCCAAACGTTAAATGTTAGACACTGGCAGTATTGCAATACTTTATGAAGAGGATGATTTATGGATGTCAAAAGTCCGTTTGGTCGTTAGGAGCTTCTCTGTAGACGTTAAGTGTTAGGTTTTGCTTCTTGTTACTTACACAGAGTGCTACAGAGTATCACAGCATGCCCATATGGTAACTCCGGATAGAAGTATGTATTACAATGTTAAGTATCCTACCTCCGGATTAATTGACGGACACGCAGAGCAAGCGCTTTCTAATATCTTGGTTAGTATGAATTTCTTTAAAAACTTGTATTCAAATTCACATTCAAGTTTATTCATAGTGGTATTCCTGGCTCAGTACAAAAATACTCTTCTTCCCCCAGTACCACCAACTAAATATGTATAGTATAGGTCAAATTAGGAATTTCTACATTATAATGTTGTAGTAAATAACTTATAAGTGGTAAACAACTTGGCCCCATAAAATAATTATGGCATATAATTCTTGTACAAATTTATGCAATTAGTTATATTATAAATATTAAATCAGAATATTAAGTTGTAACACTATTAAGTACATCGATATATATATAAGTATATCGATATACGATCAGACGCGTAGCTAGAAATTGTCAAAGGGGTAGGGCATTATTATGTACGTATACACATTTTAGTTATAAAGTTTAGATAAAGTTTTAGTATTTTTATTTTTGTTTAATTTTTGTTTAATTTTTATTTAAATGTTTGAAGTTATAAGGTAGCATATTAGATAGCAAATCAGTTTGTTATGTATTTATTAGTGTAATCTAAGAAAAAAAATTAATAAATAATATATAAAAACTGTAGAAAATGGTAATTTGTAACGTTATGCAAAATGCTACAGCTTGACTGTCCTAAAAATTTTTTTTAATATAGCCGAAGATGTCATTAGCAATAGAATAATTCCATAAATTAAAGTATTACAGGACTAAATGGGTTGACTCAATTCTATTTAGATCTTGGACGCCGTTTTCAAGTATTTGGATGCCCAAGATATAATCCGTGCGTCAAGGGTCAACCAGAGCTTGCGTGGTTATGCCCTGGAGTTTTTAAGAAAGAACGGGAACAACAAGAGGTCTCACTACCCGGTGTGCATTCATATCAATGACGAAAATCCTTGTCGTGCTCTAGTAAGATTCAACTCTTATTTAATGGAAAATCCATTTGAAGACAGTGATCAAGATGGGCTAATTTTCGATGGGATCGAACAAGAATATCCAACAAATACAAATGAAAAATGCACTAATTGTTTGATCAATGATTGGAACCAGACTGAATCAATGGGACAATTAGCTCCTCCAACTATAACAGACTGCTATGGAAAAATCCTGGAGAAAATCCAATTCAAGTATATTCGTTTCAACGTTCGAATACCAACATCCTGTC
Organism: Lipothrix lubbocki; assembly: GCA_034696945.1. NCBI lineage: Eukaryota > Metazoa > Arthropoda > Collembola > Symphypleona > Sminthuridae > Lipothrix > Lipothrix lubbocki. Next base: position 1,785 of record JAQGAK010005036.1, on the reverse strand, counting down.
CGTTTGCCCTGTTCATCAAATTTATCATTTCGAAACACGTCGAGGATATTTTAGAATTGGACTTTGGAGATAAATGTGCAAATGGTGTGATTCGCAATTTTTATTTGCAAACCCCTATTGGACAGGAAACTTTTCCAAAATTAGAAATCCTTGGCATTGAATTCGGTCGCCATAATCTGATGCCGATTGTGTTGTCTCCAGTTTTGAAAACGATAAAGCATTTTAAATATATATGGCGCTCACACAGTACAATCCTCCGTAACGAACCCGATTTTCCATTCCACGCACTTACTATTTTGCAAGATATTTTCTTTAATTTTGATGAAATCAAAAATCTTGTAGAAATACTACAGAATTTTCAGATGAGACCGCAGGTTTTAAAAATTTATGTTCCTGGTCCACCACCATGGCCAGAAGAACGATTCAAATTACACCAGAATAGAGTATACCGCCAAAAACTTTTTGATCTTGGCCAGCTATCTTGCCCAAGTCTGACGGAACTTGCTTTCCCACTTAATGGTTTTACTTTCATGGCCAGCAAGGGCTTCTTCCCCCATCTAGATGATGGTACTTAGTACAATTACTAATATTTATTTTTAATTATTCAAAAATTAAAAACACTTGGAATTTCGGTAAAATGCAAATAATATTTATTATTTGGGAAATAAAAACATTGTGATTTTGGTAATTTCAGACGTTGAATGTAAAAATAGATTTCTGTCGCTAAAAGTCTTGGAATTACGAGGATGGTTAGAAGTTGATATCTTGGATTGGTTTCCTTGGATGGACTTTGAACGGAACTTTCCACAATTGAAGCAAATTGTCTTTACAATTCTCCCTTCGCTTCGTGATGTTAGTGGCCCATTCAATAAATACCATGGCTGCGTCTGCAATGGAGTGAAGTTGTTAAGACTTGACTGGGCAGAAAAGTTGCACAAAGTGCCCGAAAATATAACGCCTGTGCTTAACCTTTTCTCTCACATTCGACATCTTGAGCTGATGTGGTCTAGTTTACCTTCTCTCGTCCAGCAAGAAGTCCTAGCAGATGTCGGTAGGGAAATCGAAAATCTGCAGTTTTTGGAAGAAATAACCCTTTGGTTTAGTGACTTGATCCATTTATCGTTGGATCAATTATTTTTGGAGAAGGATAAACTGTCAAAGCCAGAGCGAATGCTTGGAGAAGATGATTTGGAAGGCGTTTGGGCTTCCAAGTCTCCCGTTCTCAATCATAAACGTAAATAATTTTTTGACATCATCAGATTAGAGCAGTTATAACTTTTTAAATATTCACTTTCAAATATTTTTTAGGATTCACAAGAATCATCATTAAAGCATCTAATGTGGACTGCTATGGCGATAGAAATGATTTATGTCACAGCGACGAACCCCCTGACCGCTTCGTAGTTTCCAGCAACACTGCCAAAAATATTGTCAAGTACCGACCAGGATTCCAGATCCATTTAAGGACACAAGGCGTTTGTAGGTCTGCCAATCATTTTTACGAATGCAAGAACAACGTGGGCTCACGCTTTGAGCATTTGAAGCCCTACACTACAATCACAACTAGTGAAATACCACCAAGTTGCAAATTGCGAGTAATTGAATTTGTTGGCGATAAGCAAGGGGATGATGACAATGCATGAAGACCTAATCGGAAATACATCTAGATCTAGCGTATAGTAGAACAGAAACTGGAATGCATGGAATTTAAATACAGTGGAACCTCGCTATAAGAGGCCTCCATATAAGAGAATTCTCTCTATAAGAGATCCTTTGGGCTCGCAT
>JAQGAK010005035.1:0-10939 GCA_034696945.1 Lipothrix lubbocki | reverse complement strand
ATAAAAAAATCACTTGATTTAAATCATGATTTAAATCAATGATTTAAATCACTTTGATTTTAATCAATCCACCCTGGTTCTCTTAATTAAGAGAACCAGGGTGGATTGATAAGATATAATAAGATTAATAAGAGTCCAGTTGTACATACTTTTTAGTGCAATTAATGAAATTCGGTAATGCATGTTCTAAACATTGTGCATAGTTAACCCACGACAATTTCTTTGGATTAATTTAACATAAATGTATTTGTTTCATATTGTTCCTTTATTTTTATTAATTTGTGGAAAATAATAAGAATTTAGGAGTTAATGCGCCACAATGTACAAGTGCATCTTATTAATACCAAGCAAGGAAAAGCGACAAACCTGGTCGAATGTAGTCAAAAACGGTACGAACTACACACTATGTAGAATTCACCTGCTTTTAAAAAAATTAATCGCTGAAATAAGGAAATCTACATACATGCGCTTATGCATAATATAGTACACTCTCCGTATAACATCATTTTTCACCTTCAATAACGTAAATTTCTTTTAACCCGCGTGTACCCTACGTGAGGACATATTGTAATCAACAGTTTTATGCGATAACTATAAGAATTCCCAACAAATTCGTATGCATACAAAAAATTATTGCCTCAAAGCGTTTTATCAAGACAATCTAGCATAATCGGCCACTAAACAACGGACATAAAAAAGAACAAAAATTAAATAGTTAACTGAACTCTTGCTATATGCACGCTATATTCTATATGCAAATCATGAAAATTAATGCCTTTCAAAGGAATTACCTTATAAAAAGAGCCATTGTAAATGCAACCAAATACAAGATACGGACCCAAAGGATCTATTATTTCGACAGTCCAGTGTACAATCATTTGTTTTAAACGTTTATTTATGCATTTTGTCGTCGTATGGTAACCTTTTTTGGAAAATAGTCTGACATATAATACTACCAGTCAAATGGTGTACTGAATAAACACATTACATCTGTTATTCGTACAATTGACGAACATTATTTAAACATCATTAAAACTTACAGTTCATATATTGAATTGAACAGTAAAAACTTCAGTAAATTCTACAAATTTGCAGTAAATTCATGAATCAACAATACCAACCAAGAAACGACATCAACAGTAAATCTCTCGAAATGCACTCGAATAAGTCTGTTACAAGCTAAACAATTAAATAATAAAAAAATTCCCAAGTTTGAAATTTATTTTAAAGTTAATGGTTGCTAGGCGTTAAAGCTGCGCAATAAGTAACAAGCCTTGGAATGAGAGATAACATTTATAAACTGCGCATTTGTCGTTCTTTAAATATGATTACCGCTTATAGAACCATCAAAATTACATATATAACGACAAACTTGAACACCTACAAATTCGAAGTTGGTTCTTCTTTATAGGCAGTGAATAATGGCCGTGCGGCGTTTACATGAACACAAACGTATTCGTGCAAAATTCGATTTGCTCCGCGCCACTCAAATCTCTAAGCTTCTGGAAAGATAAAAATCTAATAATCATTCACCGAAATAATTTGAAAAAAATATATGTGCTTTATACTCACAGGTTTCACTTTGGGACTCCTTACGGACGTTTAGTTGTTTCGTCGTCTACGTCTGCATATACTTGACGACTTGAATGGCGGTTAGTATTTTCAATCCATCAACAATTTGTTACACAGGTAATGCAATCATCGGCACAATAAAGACAAATATTGTTTTTGCTAGTAAATATTATTGCTTGTAACAGCTATTTGTAATAATTAATAATCAAATATGAAATATTATTTATTATACATATTCTTAATCTGATTTATTACCTTCGTTAAAAATTAACACAATTTTGTTGTCAACAAAAGCATAGCTTCCCACTTGTGGACGGAACTCGGGCGAGATATAAACATTTCTACAATCAAACTTAAACTTTAGCGTAACCAATAAGTTATTCGTTATATTTTAAAGAGTATGTATATCGTCCACCATTTATAACGAACTTTTGGACTTTATACAAACAGAACAACCCCTAATATCAATAATTATTGATGATATGACCGATGTATCAACAAAGTCAGGGGTTGCGAAATTCTTTCACATGATTTCATTTGGCAACGAATTTAAGACCTGTCTGCACAAAATGATCGAATTGTAGAGATACCACCGGTGTCTTAATCGTTGTTAAATTTGTAGAGGCAATTAAAAGCTGAAAGAAAAGGTTTAAACTTGTTAAAAAATAACTGAAAGAATAGGTTATTGTATATGAAATAAGAACCGGTTATTGTATATGTCACGTACTTGAACATGTAAACCATCACGCATACAAAGATTTTTAATGACATCGATTTAAAACAACCAAGATGTTTAAAAGGCTAAATTCTAAATTATCAGAAAGACCTTAGTCCTGAAAACGAACGATTTACCTGTTGAAATAAACAAGGTAGAAACCATAATCTGAAAAAATATAATCTGATATTGACAAAATATTCCTAATAGTATTCGAAGCTTTAGGTATAATGTGACCAGGTATGATGTATAACGACAATGTCAGAAGCTTCAGAAATTGAAGACTACATCTACATATAATCAAATATGGGTCGTAAATACATTTATTTTATTTAAATATACCTCAACCAATTTGGAACATATGCCGAAAAGTGTACGATTAAAACTCTTGAAAGTGAACCATGGCTGCCTAAAGAAATAGTATTAAATGTTGAAATGCCTCATAATGTTTTTGCATTAGTCAGTAACGTCAGGTTCAAAAATTTACAACCACTTTGGCAAAAACTTTACCCGCTAATACCCTGGAACAATTAAAAAACCTTTTGATTCTTGATCCACTAAAAATAGAGGACATGCATGAGCCTAGAAATCTTTTTATGTACCGTTCTGATAAATTAACGTGAAACCACATGAATTATTAGTAAAGCTTTCGTCCTAGAAAATTACATATATCCAAATCAATGTTAAGCACACAAACACATTTATTTTGTCGTTTGATTGGAATCCATTGTAATGTTTAAAAATTTGATGTCGCGATACCCCGAGTCAGATTGATTTGATAATATTATTAGTTTAACGTACACTAACATCGGTGTCATTATATTATTATTGGAGATTGGTTTTTATAATTTAAGTTAAAGCTATTTGTTTTTAATTTCATATAAGTTCATTTTATAATTGTTTATTACTATTTAATTTTAATTTCGTTTGGCAGTTACTTATAATTATTTGATTATAATTTCATTTTATCATTATATATTATTGATGAAATATTATTTTATTTTATAATTATATAGTAATTAATATATCGTTTCAAATATATTTTATAAATATTGATGACTATGTAATTTTTATTTCATTTTATAGCTGTAAATTATTAGTGTTCACTCGTCAAATCACTCGTCAAAGACATGCAAGGTTGTCTAATGCAAGGAATGAATGACGGTTGTAAAAGGAAAGGAGGTGGAACGAAAAAGCTGGGTATGCTAGTCTAACATTAACAGTCCTTACAGTAACGTCTAATAAATCCGCATATAATCTAAGTTTGTAGATTTAGTACATGGGCTTATTGAGCATACAATAATCGGGTTATTCCATATTAGAATATTGGACTTCATCAAGACTCAACTGTACATCGGACTTCCTCTATAAGGGAACGCTTTATAAAGACTCCTCATAGTAGCACACCTAATCTAGCCGTTCACTATGTTATTACATGCATTTCATGTTCTCTTGAAAGGAATTTCTATATAAAAGGACTTTTGGGCTGCTGTATTGTGTTTCTTAATAAACAGAGTCCAGTGTGCAGTGTTTTGTGGACTATCTATATTTATTACACTTACAGTAGGGCTAGGTATGGGTACGAAATATGTTTATGTTCCTGATCGGCATGATGTAGAAGACAATGCAGGTATATATTACGTGTACCTGTTCCGGTCACAAAATATAGCAGGTACTTATTTCCTGGACGTTTAATGTTGTACCTGATCCTGAAAAGTACATGTACTTGAAAAGTACCCATTGCATAAAATTACCCTACAATGTTGCCTCTTCCTGAAATCCCGGGTACTTTTGGGTTTAAAATAGCACAAAACCACATTTTTTTAGTAAATCGTCACTGCATTAGAATCTGAACATTGATTAGCAGTTTTTTCCTGCTAATTATATCATTAACCAATATAAGTTCTTCTGGCCTATCATATATATTTATATTCCTACTTCCTACCAACGTTCCCAGAAGCGATAAGAATATTGAACTGTATTTTATTTCAAGTTGTTATTAGTAGAATATCAACTGCTTTCAATTAAAAATTGCTTGTCGGTTTTGTCCAATTATATTTTGATTATACCCGTGTTACTAGAGGAAGAATGGTCTGTTTGTACTGATCTAGGAATAACTCGTTAATAAAGAATTGAATTGAATTTAAATGTAAACCTTGAGAATGCTAAAAACGATGTTCGTAAATTAATGATGAATTTCATCGTCTTAATCGAAAGGCTTATAAATAGGTTTTAGTGTTGGATTGAAATGATCAGTCTCAGTTTCGTTGATTTTGGCTCTAATAAAAATCAGAGAAATACAAACTAGACATAAAAACTTCAATTTATCCTGATTTAGACTCCCAAACTAATTTATGTGCTTATTTAATCTTTATTGTCATGTCAGTTATGAAATCTTCAATGCACATAATTACCTTATTCATAAAATTTTCAATTGCAAAACAAATCAATGCAAAAACCATTATTCTAGACAACAAGGCATATAATATGTCTAAATCTGAATTTCAAAATGAAAGGCTGTAAAACGGCCCTAACTTTGATTCCCTCCAATGTTTATTTACGTTGCCGTCATCAACTTACTACTCAGCCTTCATACGCCATAATACACTGGAAAAAATAGTGTGCTAAATCGTTTTGGAACGCCTTCACTCATAGCTTTGTTTAACATCAAAGGCATACCAAAACCTATTGGATTTGTGAGATACTCTTCTCTTACATTCCAGTTATTTCCAAAAGTTTTTCGACCAAACTCATCTTTAAGTATCTTCTTCATTTCTACAAAAGACTTTCGTTTTGATTTAATTGCATGCGTGCCAGGTTGTTGCACTACTGAAGTCAAATCTTGTAGGCATATATAAGTGAAACGCTTTTCCCAATTTTTTATAAGTTGTTGCAGTATGTCGTTTGCATATGGTGAACCTTCGTAAACAAACCTTTGTAAAACTTCACAAAACCCTAAGAATTTTATAAGTTCAGGATTATTTTCCAACAGGAAGTTAAATATGTCCATGCAGTACATATCCCGATACGTTGCATTAGGTAGTGACGCAGTTTTTAATATTCGGCAAGACTTGCAAAATTGTGAAGTTTCTAAGCTGTTGAAGAAATTTCAAATCTGTTTTACTTTTTTGTTGCACTGAATAATCGGATTTCAAGTAACTTTGGTAGGCAGTTATTATAAACACCGAGCTGATAAGAAAGGTAGAAAGAATTATTTTATTTTGATGCATGTTACTGCCTTGATTCACTAATAAGGCTAGCAGTGCCGCTATATGGTTTCCAAAGGACCAACGTGTTCGCATTGACAAACTTAGGGTTACTAAAACAATTGACAATACAATAAAAGCCCAAATTTCAATTGCAAACGGTTGTAAAAAAATTGATGCATTTCCCCTAGTGTTATAAACGCCATGCTTTGTGAAAAATATATAACCATCACTTCGCCCCATGGGGTAATTCTGGTAGGAATTAAAAATAAAATCCGTAATTTCTCAAACACTTAGATCGTCATAACCAGAGCTGTATTCCAAATCGGTTTCGTTTTGCCATTCCAAAAAGAAATCCCGACTATAGTGTTTCATATTCACGATATAGCGTCGATTTTCTTTTGCATTTCTGTACATATTACCATTAGGAAAATCAATAAAATGAATTAACAAAGTATGCTTATGCCAACAAACTTGCTTTCCCTTGTTTACCGTCTTGTAATAAAACATGGACACCTCCTTACCACATGTGAGCAAAGATCCACAAGTAAATGTAAGGCTCGGTGACCCGATTTGAATATTTTGTTGTTCATTATCAAGGCAATACATACTAAGGCTTCTAATCGGGACGGGACGTCCCGATGTCCGGGAGACGGGACACGGGACAGGACAATTTGGGGACAAAAATATTGTCCCCGGAAGATTGGGGACAAAACCGGGGACACGAATTTTGTCCCGGAGAACTTCGGGACGGAACAGTATCGTGGGTCGGGACAAGTCTTTAATATTTGTCATTCCAGATTTTGCCTTTACAGGTCATACTAGATCAGGCTTCCTCATTAAATCAGACTTCGAGGTCCACTTTTAAAACTCCAATTTAGGCGCGGACCACAAAAAATTATTAGTTAAAATTAGATACATTTTAATTAATTTACAGCCGATTTTTATAAATAACCTTGAGTATTGTCACGTGCAAATTCCAAAATTGACTATTTGTACATGAATTAAGCCGTTCCTGACTTAGAGGGGTTGTGCTGAAGATTTTAAATTTTACTAATTTTTTATGAAACGATTTAAGCACGTTTTTTCCAGAGCAGAGGTTTTAGCAGTTAAATATAATGACTACGAGTAAACAAATTTTAAACAATTGTGTTCAATGAACCAAATTGTTTTCAGTTCTTCACTAACTATAAACAAGTTCAGCTTGATAAATTCGCAATCAATTTCTCTACCTGAATTACTATCGACTTCCATTTTTACACATAAACGTGTTCACGAAGTTTAGATGGAACTCTGGACAAAAGCCAAGCGTTTCGCCGAGACGCGTCAAATGTTAACAACAAAGTAATCTAGATTCTGGTAGATTATTTGATTACGAGGCAAGTGGGGTAAATTCTTACAAACCGTCAAGAACCTCAGAAAATATGAGCATTAAAATTGTACTGAAATTTTACAATGTTGCAAAGTCCATTCGAAACAAATATTTATAGTTTCCTCTCAGGAGTTTTCCAACCCGTGGTTCTTCGTAAACATTTAAAATACCAATTGATTTAAAATTAGATTCTGTACCAAATCTATGTTTAGATTTAGATAAACACGGGCAAAAACTATAGGAAAATAAACTGGCAAAAGTAATTTTTCTGGATAGAACGATTTGTGTCTAAAATTGAATGAAAATAATATTGTAAAAAATTTGTAAAATGGTAAATAAAATTAGGGCTAATGGAATATATCTAGTGTAAAAGCTTTTTACGACTACAGCCTGCGGTCCACCTGGAATGACTGGAAGGTCCACCGGTGGACTGCGGGCTACTTCGTGAGGAAGCCTGTTCTAATAATACTAATAAGCCTTTCTAAATAAACTTGCCTCAAATCAAGTAAACTTGCACCAAATAAAAAAAAGCTGGCATCAAATAAAATAAACTTTACATCAAAACATTAAATTTGCATCTAATATTTTTGGGTCAAATGTAATTTTTGTGCATGGATTTATTATAAGAAGGAATATAATATACATACATATAAAATATAACACAATATATGTGCGGGCCTAAAAAGGAAAATATCGGCCCGTGTACTGGACGGAAAAGATTTTTTGTACTGATCGAGAAATAACGCGTTAATGAATTGAACGAAATTGATTACCAGTCATGCTTGAAGATATTTGGTTAAAAATCATGACTGTGTATTCCGGCCATTTGAAGTAGCTCAAGTAGATCCACGGGAGGACGGCGTACCCAAGTGTAACGAAAAACCCTTGAACGGCCAAATGTGCGACATCATTTTTGTTCAGATTCATCCACAAATGACAAAATCGCATGGTCAGAATCCCACAATAAACGTTGCTGTATAAAGCAAAAATATTAAACACCAATTTTTTCAAACGACTATTTTGTATAGCAATTTTGTATGTTTTCCGATTGCTTGGTTTTGAGTCATCCTTGTCTTCGGAGTAAATACACTGGACTCTCTCTATAAGAACTCTCTATATAAGGGAACTCTCCCTATAGTATCACTTTCAAGCCCGCCCCACACGTATTGAATGGTTTTGACTCTCCAAATAAGGGATTTCTTTATAGTGGATATTTCTCTATAGTAGCACAAATTAGCACGCACATGGAGCCTGTAGCTCTCTCTATAGTATCTTTCCGAACAAAATTCATTTAAAATTGGTCAAATACGTATAATTAAATGTATTTCTTAAACTGTCATATTATGGTAATTATTATATTTTATAATTAGACTTTTTTTAATAACAAGAAAATTGTATTGACGCTACATTTTGCACATGCATACTTTAATAAATGTTACTTATAAATACTATTGTAGGAATTGTAACGTATTATTTATATTTATGTTATAAACTAATATTGTATTCCTACACGAAATTTACCAATATTGTAAATTATCATAGTACATGTTTAATAAAGTTTTAGTTATATCTTCAGTTTGTTTTGTATTACAAATAGTTTAAGGTTAGGGATATTCTTTTAAATTATTTTGGTTACAAATGTTTGTGAAAAATCCAGTGGGACAATGTTTTAACGTTAAAAAGTCCGAAAAAAGAATTTGTTGTCGAGATCCCCTTGACGACGAGACGAGTGATGAATCTGTAAATATAATGAAAAATATTGTTTGATGAAATTATTTTGTTTGATATTAGAACTAGAAAAGAGTTGAATTAATTTGTTGAATGCTACAATGTACTAACGATAAGATGGTGAATGAAATGATGATGATGAGACATTCTTGTTTGAGCTCTGCTTAAACATAGTCACGGTGCATAGGCACTGTATTCTTCGATTAAAACTGTTAAAAACACACTAATTCTTCGTTGTTGTAAATAAAGCACTACGTTTACTAATTATTAAAAAAGGTTAAAGTCACTTAATTACCGAATTATTTATAAAGTACTTACCTTTACTGTCGAATAAGTAGACGTGCATCGACGACGCCAACTGTGCAATAGCAAGAGTTAAGTGTGTGAAATTAAAGTACCCCGCCGAACCAGCATTGAAATTGTTGTTGCTATTGAAGGAGGAGTAGTTGGCTTCTAGTTAACGACGCAACAGAATTCGTTTCAAAGAACTTGGAATAAAACTGCAGTTATCCATACGGTAGTAAAGATGATCCACCAATTTGAGTGTAAACCATGTAGTAGCCACACAAATCCATAATTGAAGCAATTTTGTGTGATATTCTATATAAGGGACTCTCTCTATAGTAGCACTTTTGGGCTGATTTATAGTGATCCCTTATAGAGAGTGTCCAGTGTATAATAGCGAGCAGCAAAACTAAGCTGATTGTGTTTAAACTGTGAATAAATGCCTATATATGTACATAATGTATACAAAGCTTTTTAAAGTATAAATTTATTCGGTTGCAGATACAATGACAAGCGTAGCCCGACACGAGCACTTGAGGCCGCAAACTTATGAAATCTGAACTCATTACTGTATTTTATAATTTTTTAGATTCAAATGAAGATGACAATTGGGTAGGTATAATTCACCTGTTTTATATTTATTTACTTCTCGTCTTTCCTATAAGATACGAGTTTAAGACTTTTACATGTGATCTGAACGTATTTGGTTCTTGGCTCCTGCACTTAAAGATTATTCTTTGAAGCGACGCTTATGTCCCACATTATTTATTTATCCGCAATGGTTACCGGAATTACTAGATTAATTTTATGAGTAATACTATACGGATGTCACAGGAAAGTTACCTTGCCGCTGAGTTCCTAACTTATATGCTTTCGGACGGTGAAGCCGCGTGGAAGATCGAATCCCCACAGAGAACTGACGTTTTGAAAATCATTCTGCGTAGTGTTAAACGCTGGGAGGACCATTCATTTAATTTCTACTTTTGGTACATAAAATTGCTTGATTTCAATGCTACATAATGCTTTCATTCATCGCTTTCGGAATATTACTTAAGCCATTTTGTAATTTGTCAAAAATAGGGAATTCGTCTTAACTTTTATATTTCTCGTTTTACAGTACCTTGAAACACTTTTTAAAAGTGATAAATGTCACTCACACTACAGAATGTCAGCTTTTCGCAGCTTGGTTTCATAGGAATCTCACGAAAGTCCACCGTAAGTAAACCCTTCTTCATTTATATAACCATATACATTGCATTGTAAGATGAAAACGACTTCTTACCTATATTAGTTCATGATTTTTGTTTGGCGAAATAAAATTTTTGAGTAATTTTGTAGTTTTTAGGCACTTATTTGAATTGGTTGAATTGCAATTTAAGAATTTCAATTCAATTCCATTCAAATTTGACCCAATTCATTTCAATTCATCATTGTCCATTGGTTCAAAAAATGCTGAATCACATTGGATTGAAGAATTCTAGTTCAAATTTGAAATAGTCCGATCCCTATTGACAGGAATGAGTATTGTTGTGAAAATAGTATTTCAAACCGTATCTTAAAACTGAGCATTCCATCCATGCCCGTAATTATTAATTCAAAAGTCATTTGAGTATTCTTATAGCTCTGGAGTTAAAACCCCTGCAACATTTGCATGTGGATGTTGTAATCTGACTGCGAGTAAAGCCCATGAGAAACAAAAACAACGTTTGTAATTAAGGAAACGTTAGCACTTTTTTGTAATAAAACAATATATGTACAGCATATAGAGATTATTATAATTTAGTATATTAATTAATATAACTATTTATTTTGTCTGTTAGTATTAAAGGGAGATTAATCGTCATTGCATTTATTAATCGCTATATAGCTGAACACTTCGTGCCTTTGCTGGTGAGGGAGGGTGGCATGGATATTTTAAATCAAATCCACAGTGAAGATAAAGACGTTCGGAAGTTTGTCCGTACGACTCTGAAACAGTGCAATGTGTACCTGTCACGTACTAAACCTCCAACGTAAATTCAATCGTGTCGTCAGAAGTAGCCTCTAAACATCAATTGACAA
>JAQGAK010005034.1:0-10940 GCA_034696945.1 Lipothrix lubbocki | reverse complement strand
ATGTATGACATGCGAGCCCAAAGGATCTATTATAGAGAGAATTCTCTTATATGGAGGTCTCTTATAGCGAGGTTCCAGTGTAATATGCTTAATAGCTCTCTCTATAAGAGAAATCCTTATAAGAGACTGAGTTTTGCGATTAATATCGTTCTTTAATAGCGAGAGTTCAGCGTAACGGTTTTTGCTATATGGACAATCTTGGTCAATCTTGAGTCTCGCTATACGAGAACGCTATAAATCACGAAGTTTTTATCTTTTAAAGGAATCCTCTTATAAAGAGAGTTCTTAGGCAATAACCATGTATGACACGCCAACCCAAAGGATATCATACAGAATATTCTCTTAGATAGAGATCTCTTTTAGCATGTGGCCGGTGTATAACGGTCCTCTTAATATGGACAGTCTCGTTATTGCGGCCCTTTGTATGAGATTATACTTGTCATAACTGTCCTCTTTCTAATGGCAGCATATCAGCCTCTTTTAAAAAACTTTGATACAATCCTTCTTTATAATGGCAGCCGTAATAAGGATTTTGTCCTTCTAAAGAGTTTTGCGAACTCTCGCTATAGAGATCTCCATATAAGAGACCTCTCTCTGTAAGAGAATCTTTATAGAGTTCTCTCATAGCGAGAGTCCGGTGTAGCAAGTTTGCAATCTAATATAATTTTATTGAGCTCCCATTCGATTATTTTAGCTGCCACCACGTTTGTAGCTGCCGGCCAAGCCGTGGACGGTGTAAAATATATAGGGAAGCAATTTGCGGTCCTTGGGAAAACTACAGGATTTCTGAATATCATAGGGAAGGTGGGGAAACAATTTGGCGGGATATTTAAAGGAGACGGAATAAGGACAGCTGTTGAGCTTCTGGCTTTCATAAAAGTTGTCTACAGCGTCGGCTCTCTACCGTTTGAAATCTACTTAAATCTAGCAGCAGCCACCAATAGCTGGGCACTTAAAAATTTAAATTCACTGATCATCACAGAGGGAGTTTTGCAAGGTGCGTGGTCGGGCTGGGTGTCATCGACCAAGCAATGGAAAAATGCATTTAGCTGGTCAAAAATCAAAAGGAATTGGATGAAATTTGTACAAAAATATAGAGATTTGAAAAACACGATTACAATTTTCTATCAGAACAGTAAGTTGATAAATAAGATCCGTGGAAGTAACACGAAACCGGGTTCAACTGATGTTGCAACTGTTGATGGCAATAATAACGTTCCCGCCCAATCTTCTGGTAGCGAGGGTGGGAACGAAAATGTGTCCAATCAGGGCGGAGGTGCTCCGGATCCACAGTCTTCATTAGGCGGAGGTGCTCCTGCTAGGGAAAATGATGGCTCACAATCTAACCTTAACAATAACAACCCTGACAATAATGCTATCGAAGGTATTGACAATTTGTCAAATCAAGGGTCAAGTATTGGAAGTAATGGCGAGTCTGGTTTGCCCAATCGACCTAATGGGGGCGGAGATTCTCACACAGGACCAATCGATTCAGGGGATTCAAATTCACAAACAAGACCAATTGATGCTGCGGATTCAAGTTCTCAAACAAGACCAATCGAATCGGGGGATTTAAACTCGCAAACCCGTCCAATTGATGCTGGTGAGTCTAATTTAGAAAACCGACCACCAGGTGGCAGTGGCGTTGATTCAGATTTGAATGCTCGACCAGAAACCGGCGTTAAATTAGATTCTGGACGTAAACCTAATGAGGAAATAAATGCAGAGAATCGTCCAGGCGTTGAATCAGACTCAGAAACACGACCAGGAAGTTCTTCGTCGAATGAAAATCCAGGAGCTGCTGGTGCAATTGAAACTGATGAATTGCCTGCAACAGCTTCTGGCGGGACTGAAACTGACGAATTACCTGCAGGAACTTCCGGGGAAATTGGAACTGACGAATTATCTGGGGGAGCTGCAGGAAACACGAACACTGATGAAGTAATTCCAAGTGAAACGGGGGAACCTGGAAATGAGGAAACATCAGGAGTTGATGGCAATGAAAATAATAGAGCTTCAACGTCGGAAAGGACAGATTATGGATTAGTTCAGCTTCCGTTTATTCCCTTCGAAAATGAAACCACAAGGAGAAAGCGAGAAACGACGAAACTCCACTTGAGTGTGTCGAGCTCAAGTGCGTCCAAACCTAATGGAATATTGTTGGATTCTGTAAAATTTGTGAAACATTTGGTTCAGTTACCATGGCAACAAGAATTGCAAGGAGGGCAAAAGCAATTCTTGCAAAATCAGATAATAAATGTCCCACCTCAACAGCATCAAATCATGCCAACAAATGATTATTCGAATCAACCAGCAAATTTATTTCAGTCCGATGAAAATGATTTTAAACGGCACCAAAAACCCACCAAAGGGTTCGGAAATGGGCAACATTGCGTTCCTTCCGTGTGGCTAAATGGCAAATACAACTTAGAAGGCTTTACTTGCAAAGGTTCAAATGGGTTTGTTCAAGTTTTCCCGCGAAATCTCCCAGCAGTGGTCGAAACAACGGGTCTAATTGTGGACGATTACCATAGCGATAATTACAAGGATTGTCAATTCCTCCAAAACTTCCGTAGCCAAAAGTCTGCGTTTTGCGAAGGGAATTGGAGCAATATGATTTACACGCCGGAGGAAATTTCACTTCCGCTTGACGGTTTGAATGACCAATTGCTTCTGGCTTTAGTAGGTTTGAACCTTTGGCAGAAAATTTTGGGTGATGAACCAGCTGAGGGTGTTGAGCCGTTAAAATTGAAATTAAATACTAAAAAAATAATGTTTTTGACATCGAAAATTCATGAGATTAAATTATTGTCGAAAGATTTGGAATGTATAGACAAAGATTTTTATGTCTGGGCAAATTATTTCCTCGAAGATGCTACTGCTGATTTGGAAATATTTAAGCAGCGAGGTGGTATCGAAGAAGATTTTGAACGATTGGAGCAGACGTTGATGGAGCTGGAAGTTGAAATTCAAGAAAGTTTGGAGCAATTCGAAGAATTTCAAAATGCGCAAATTTCCAAATGGAAACCATCACCAAGCGTAACTTGGTGGAACACTTTTTCTAGTTATTTTGTTTAATAGCCGTAAATAATGCCTGGAGGATTACATTTGACAAACGTGGTCGCACATTTATGTGAATGGTTAAAAGTATATTGTTGTTACAAAACAAAACAAATAATTATGTTATTACTTTGAATTTTGTTATAGCAAAAAGCATAAATTAAATAAATACAATCATGTTAGTTTTCAATCAATTCCATATTTTACTCACCATAAGGGATAAACCAATTTAGTTGGTAGTTCGCCAACAATATTTTCAACAGGAAAGGTTGAAATACATTGCATGAAAATGTTACGTATTATTTTGTACATTTTTACATTTCCTCCTCTCTTAATATCTCATTTTCATTTGTTAAATTTTATTTAATCCACCCGCTAAAAAAGGTATCTTTATTAATTAGAAAACTAATCAAAGAAGGAATACCGGAAAATAATTAAATTAAATACATGGAGTCTTCAATGCGGGAAAAAACACACGGACTGCGGTTAAATTTGGTTAACATGCAGGCTATACGCGTAGATTTTATTACAATATTTTGTTTTGAGCGCCTTCATTAGTACACACACGTTTTTTGAGAAAGAATTGGAATAACAAGGAAATTTAGAATGTTCGCAGAACTCATTCATGATAATAAGTAATACATAAGGAAATTGCTGTGATCCAAGTGTTTACTTTGAATTTTTCGTTTTTACACCTACGAAAATGCAATATACAAATAAATTAATTCTCTTACTCTTTTTAATATTTAAATTATTGAACTTCACCAGCACTCTAATTAATTTCGCTTGATATTGTGTAAACTAACATGAACTTGGGTGGACTAAGGCAAATAAATTCGACTTTGTGTACACATTGTATATTTTCCGGACTTTCTTTCCTGCGGTTGATTAGGAGAATTCCTGAAAAATTGTGTAGGTATATAAGTGAGAAATACCAAAAGCTTTGTTACTGTTCTAAACAGGGTTGCATTTATGCCACAAAATTTTCATTTTTGCCATTTCAGGCTGGAATAAATGGCATTAATGACATTTGACATAATGGCAAAAATGGCACAAATTATTTTTGCAACATATATTTTTTAGTCATTTTTCGGTGTGATTGTTGATGAAAGCATTTATTTCGTGCATTTTATCGTTGCAATATATTTTTTGTGACCATCAAAATAACTGTTTTTCAAAAATGTTGAAAAATTGACACTATTTAACCTCTAACAATCACCAATGTTTTCGAAATAAAGCTAAATACATAGAAGTAACTTTGAACCATGTACTTGTAATACGCACATAGTATCACATTTTGTATTTGAAAATTTATAATGGTAGATGAAATTTCTTGTAAATACCTATTAATTTTTTTGAATTTATGCCACTATGTGGTGGCAAAAACCTTTTTTGTCATGTCAATTTATGCCATATTTATGCCATTTATGTCATGCCACCTTTATGCCACCCGTGCAACCCTGGTTCTATTATTTGCATGGGCAAAATTGGAATAAATTAAAAAACTTACATCTGATTGTTTAAATTTTAACTGCTTAACTTTGAAATGGTAACTGCGGAACTTAATCCAGTCAACCGTTTCTGCCATTAGGATAGTACAAATGTTCTAATACCGCACAAATTCAATTTTCCCGGGAATTTTTAGGTTTGCCATGATTTATGACCTTTTCGTCACTAATTTTTGCCTTTTTCCCAGCATTTATTTCCAAAGGGAAATTAGGGCACAAATGGATACATTGACAAGCTTTATTTATTTTGCGAGCTTTCGGTAGCTAACAGTCTACCATCATCAGGCTAAACAGCAAGTGGAACAGAAAACGTAATGCGCTAACAAATATTTTAAACAAAAATTATTGGATAACATGATTTCCATTTCCTAAATTATATTCAACGTAAGTTTGTTTTGAGAAAGTTTAGATTCAAATTCAGAGGTTGCCACGCAGGGTTTCCATTCGGACACTTTATTTTAATTCTCGCAGCAGTGACGTCACAATAATATTCCTGTGTCAGAGTTTACATTCGGGCAATTCTAAAAAGAAATTTAAATACCTAAATGCTCATGGAAAAATCCAACTTTTTGCATCTTCTCCTGCAATCTCTTTGCTTCTCTTGTTTCCGTTCCTGTTTTTTGAGGAACAATGTTTCTTTATGCATTAATTTTATCGTCCTTAATGTCAACAAATTCAATCACTCTCTTATTCCCATCACTGGAAGCAAGTTCCGTAGTTGTGATTGTGGCGTAAGGAAGCAAGTGTTCCGAGCGCAAACCGTCAACTCCCACGTTGTTTTCGCATCTGTGACCATGAGAAGCCCGACAAGAATTGGATATTAATATGTGAAACTGGAACCCCGGTAAATATTTGCAAATGTTCTTCGCGGTGCGACTGGAGACTAGGAAATGGTCGGGTGGTTGGTCACTGAAACATTTTATACAGTTTTTGATGGTACGACAAGCTGCTCCATCAGCGCTAATGAAGATTCTTTTGAGTTCTAGAATGGGAAACAAGATCAAATAAAATCAAAATTGTGCATAACTTTCCTGAAAAGACAAATGATATGAATACAATCTTAATTACTTTTATGATCGAGAACCGTGGACTTAAAGAGAAAAAGGGTCTTCATGCCAGTTCTTCCAAGCGTTTGCTCAATTTCTAATAATTGGCCCTGCTCCAAGAAAATGTAATCCAAAGAGAAATTGTCTAGGGCGTTCGCGAAAATTGCTAATTCTTCCAGGAAAGGCAAGTTTTGAATCTCATTAATAATCTCCGCAAAGATCCGATCGTAGCAATTCAACTTCAATTTCATGTGTTTCAGATCCAAGTGGCGAATATGAGGGAAAAGCTTGAAAACACGGGAAATCATTTCAGGCGGAAAACCCTTGTTCATTTTATCCTGAAAATTTTGTTCAGTTATTTCAAGCCTGAGGATTTTTACTCCTTCGCTTGCACAACCATGATTTTGATTGTACGGACCATTGAAGTCACTAATACCCGTGGATGGGGAAAATTCGAAACGAACTTCTTTTAGTTGGGGGAAATTCTTGGAAAATTCCATCCAGCTAAACCAGTCAACAATATGAGCTTCAAGCCCGCCCTTCAAACTCAATCTTTTCAGGTCTGGAAAACGGTTCTTCAATTCAACCCCTGAAATTATGAAATCAATTAAATTAACTTATGTGTACAGATTTAACCCTCGCTGAACCAAGCTGTGTATGTAATGTACAAACAAATTTTTGCAGTTTGTGCTAAATAACGTTAAATACTGGTCGATTTTGAACTTGCGTGTATGTAAAATGACTGTCTTATCGCGCTGCGTCTTCTAAAGAAACTCCATCAAAATCGGACGGTAAACAACGGAGTTAAAAATTTTCAAAAATCTATTACAATAATTTTTTTTCGACTTTTTGGCCTTTTGCCGTGGAAACGACAAATTTTGTGTGAATACACCCAAATTCGTGTTTTGTTCAGAATGCGATTTCCAATCGAATGGCGCCGATTTTGTCCAGATCGGATTGCAATTGAGCGAGTTATGGCTGGTCAAAGTTTGGAGAATGGGCCTCCCGCGACAAAATGAACTAATTTCGCCAGTTGAAAAAAGTACTTTTCCAAAAAGTGAAAAATACGTCACTTGGTGGCGTTTTAGATCATTTTAAATTAAATCAAAAATTTGCAAAAAAATGTCAAATTTCGCCAAAATTCGTTTGGCCGCATTCGCCAGGGATACTGGCCAAATCCAAAAACGGTTATTTTTGCTAAATTCTTGTAGAGCAGACACAATTTAGCCGGTTTGGTGAAATTCAGCTATGTGCATTGCATGTAACGCGTGTAAATTGCAAAAAACTAACAACACAGGCAAATTTTGGGCTTGGTTCGGAGAGGGTTAATTAACAGTCCTAATTAATAAACAATCGAATTAAAATCAATCTTACCCTCATGCAGATAGATCAAGAAGCGAGTGCTGGCCATAGACATGAAGGTATAAAGTGTACAATGAAGGTGTTCCAGAGACGCGCACGCGCGTCCGAGTTCAAACAGTCTCTGGCGGTAGACTCCCTGTGATAATATTTCCTGATCGTCACGTCGCGTGACTGTGCCTTTAAAATCGAACAATAAATCTTTAAGATTTGGTTTGCGTTGTTGGAGGAATTCTATGAGCTCGGAGATATCCGATTGACATATTCCTCCATGGCTTGCCAATGAGGTTATAACATGGAACGGGAAATTATGCGCTCGAGGTAGATATCCAATATTGAAGGGGATGTTCTTGTTAATTATTTTTAAAGCTGGAGCTAGAATAGGGAAATTATGTTCTAAATTCGGCGCACGCAACATCTCCAAGTTTGGAAAACATCTCGGTTGGTTGTCACGGTCATTTTGTAAGTATATGCCGTTCACAACGTCATCGTTATAACCTGAAAGTCTGACATCGAAATCCAATTCCACAATCTCGTCCCTCCTCTGGGAAATGAGGAAATTCATTAAGATGGCAAAGGGACAGGTTGTGGGTACATGGGGGTTGAAACGGATGTATTTGAATTTGACTTTCGCCAAAATATGTCCATACAAGTATTTGATATTGTTTGAAGAAATTGGAAGGTCTGTAGGATGTCTTGAATCGTTGATCAAGCAATCAGTGCATATATAATTAAAGGCGCCTTTCTTATAAGATTGTTGGATTCCATTGAAAGTGAGCATTTCTTGTTGTTTGGTGCTTTCAAGCAGCCGGTTTTCCGCCAAATAAGAATTGAAACTTGCTAGGGATTTACAAGGATTGGCAGTTCTGATCTGAATGCACACCGGGTAGTGCAACTTATTCTTGCTGTTGCTCTTGATTCTAAAGAACTCCCGGGAAAATGCACACAAGGTTTTGTTAACCAGTGAGGCACGGATGATTTCTTGGGCACTCAAATACTTAAAGATGTTGTCCAAAATCTAGTTATGGAAATTAAACCAAACTAATTATTTCTAATGTAATTGAATCATTATTTTTTATTACCAAAAATTATGGCTGCAGAAAACAGTTATAACTACTAGGGCTGGGATATCGCGAAAAACACGATAAAATTAAAAGTCATAATAGAGTATTCCCAGCTGGGTAAATTGTTTTAATTGGATATCCAAAAATCCCAAAACCACAAAATTGAAATTTAAAAAACGCGAAATCCGCGAAAAATGGTGTAAAAATGCGAAATATACAAAATTTCCACGAAATGCCGCGAAATTTGAAGTCCAACAATTTTTTTGGAATTTATTGCACAAAAACGTCAATTTTAGCCAAAAAAATAATTCCCTAAATTATTTTTATCTACTTTTGGCATTAAAAACTGCTAAAAATTGAAAATACATCAGTAAAAATGGTTAAAATGATGGTAAAAACAGCAACTTGAGAAGAAACAGAAAATTGAGAAACTGTGGATAAAAATCGCAAAACTTTGTCATCAATGTCGCGAAATACCACGAAAAATTGACCGTAATTTTGCAAAATTTTTAGGGCCAAAAACGCGAAATGGTCCCAGCCCTAGTTATAACAATTGGGGATACACAAATTTACCATCAATTTATTTTTAGCTCGAGCAAAAACCTCAATCAAATAAAATATCGAACTCACTCACCAAGGTAATGGAAAGCGCCTCTTCTTCTGGAGATAGCTTGTCTGCATCATTTTTTTGATTTGTTTCTGCAGTTGTAATGCAGATTTTTTTATAAGAGGACATGACTGATAATATGGTGATTCGCCAAATTGAACGGAGTGATAAGTAATTAATTAATTGAGAGTAAGTAATATATTTATTTTTTGTTTCAACTAACAACTATGATGGCTACGCAGAATTGCATGTATGTATGTACTATTCACAATTTCGAATATATTCTTGATATGTAGAACAATTTGCTCGCACGTCAATAAATTTTGTTTGTCGTTTTGTATTGTCAAAATCTATGGCTTTTTTTAATTTAATTATGAATCGCAGGGATATTTTAAAAATAAAAAGACTTTTAAATTGTCAATTTGTCGAGTGTATATTTTATATTCACAATTTCATCATAGCTTCATCACCTTATTTAGGCAACTCTCGAAATTAAGCTACCCAGGCTGCCAGTTTCGTTCTTAGTCTCACGCACAAAATTTAGACGAGTGTCGATTTTAAATTCACAATTTATCAAAGATTCAAAAACTCCATTAGTCAACTCTCAAAAAGGAAGAACGGTTGATAAAACCAATTGAAAGTACATAGGAAGTTTTGCTGTAAAATTCTCTAAAATACTGATCAGTGTAAGTGTGGCACTCTCTTTTTAGGCGTCAAACCATGAAAAAATCGATAAAACAATAGATCAAACGTTCGCGCCCTGTATCAAGGATTTCATTTGCTTTACAATGCAGATCATCATTCAAACTTTTCCTATAAGTACAGGTAAAGTTAAAGTATGAAGGTTTGTTATTTATTTCATTCCCCACATAAAGATATTTTTCCTAATTTTCCAAGCAGTGCCAATAAAAATTCCAAGTCACAAATAGGTTATAACAAGCTTATAATTCATTCCATTTGTAGGATTTCGCATATAGGGACTCTTATGGCCCAAGTCAATAAGTAGTTTTGCATTACATAATAACATTTCGCAAATACTCAAATAAACTGAACTAAATATATATATATAGTGTCTCCAAAAGTCTACGGCGCCGATCCGCCTACAACAATAAAAACCAACATTTGGAATTGTAATGCTTTTCGAAATCGGTCTTGATACTATTTTTGCAATAAATCAAATTGCTGGCTTCGCAACAATGTTTGTTGCTTTCGCAATTTCAAATTCCGCAAATTGTCTCGTAAATTGCTTTAAATTATGAACTTAATAAGGTGAGTGAACTTCAAAGCTAGACCAATTCCACATCCAGACCCACCAAAACCGGTTAGGTTAGGTTTTCTGTCAACTTCAACTGTCAATGGCATGAGCATGGCCTAAGATAAGGAAGGCTCGTACGGTAAAATATTGTAAAATAAAGGCCAATAGCAAAGGATGTTTGCTACTTTTTCATTCCAATGTTTTTGTTCTTAGGAACAATAATAAATTATTATTCTTATCTTTAATGAAATGTAATTAATCAATTTGTTATTTGTGTACATATATAATACATATGATTACATACATTCTAAATTTGTTTATTGGTAACTAATTAAATGTTATAAGCAAATTGCGGTTCAGGAAATTATAAGCTAACAATTAGCTAAGATGTAATGACATGAGAACAAATTTAAGTTGATGAGCCAGAATCTAAGCTTGCGAATCAACCCAATGAGACAAAGTATAAAAAGTTATGAAGGTCATGAAACGGGATTCTGTAATTTGGTGCTGTAATTTGGTGCTCTTGGTAATAAATTCTTTTTGGTTAACCTTTCAAAGTCTTCACATTTGTCCAAAGATTCCTATCTCGTGTGATTAAGCTATGTATATCTTCAATATGTACATTTACTTACTGCGTATAGCTGTAAAGTTAAACCTAGGCACGTTGCATTCGTAGTACATAAAGCCCGATTAAAACGAGTGCGTGTTGTGAATGCATTGTGCCAAATTGGCCAAATAAATAAACATTTCTCAAATTATTTACACCGGACTCTCGCTATAAGATATCTTCATATAAGAGAACTCTCTTTGTAAGAGATCCTTTGGACCCACATATCATATATAGCTATATGCATACTAAACCCGAGCCGGCGGGTCAGTGGCTAATGCGTTCGCAAGTAGCGACGGGGGTCGTAGGTTCGATCCCCGAACACCACTATATAATTTCCGTGCCCTATTCCTTATCTCTATAGCTATGGTGTGTGGGTGGATGTGGGATGGTGATCTGTTGCACTTGTGCAAATCTGGAGTTAATTGGTGTAG
>JAQGAK010005033.1:0-10941 GCA_034696945.1 Lipothrix lubbocki | reverse complement strand
ATTTTCGGGATTAATGCAACGGCAAAGTATAGATTTTACGTTTTATACACATTTTAATATACTGTGGCGGAGGTTAAAGAAATGCTTATTACAGTTTTGAAAATAAGTTGTCATTTTATATATGTAGATAGCTGTGGTTGTACACATTTTTTAAATTCGTCGTTAAAATCCGGCACTCCCGCAAGATTCCGTGTTAATTTAATTTTCATTCTAACTATAATACTAGTTCATTAGTATTTACGTTTGTCGTAACTTTTTGTTACCTATTTCAGGTTTAATTTTAGGCTTTATCTGCTTAAGTGGAACGGGCGTCTACAGATAATTTTCTTAATTCAGCTCCACTCACAAATTCAGTTGCGATATAGTATCCGCAGAATTAAAATAATTGCATGTTTTAATTTTCCGCGACGTCAAATTGTTTCGTAAATCCATAAAATTGTTTAATAAATGTTTTATGAATTGATTAATTCGATTGAATAATTTAATTTAATAAGTGTATTATTACTGTATTTACTAAGTAATAATTTTTAATAATATTAATTTATACATTGAAGATGAGGTCAAATACAAACCCCAAAATACAAAAATGTTTTTTAAATACACTATAAAAAATACATGTATTTTTTCCAGTTCTGATTAATAATTGGGCACTGATACATAATCTTGCTCACAAAAATGCCCTTGATCCTCTATTTTATGCAACTGTTACAATTCCCGTTGAATTGTTGTAGCACGTTTTAGTACCGCATCTGCTGCAATAGAAGGAAACTTGTCCGTCACAGGGCTCACAGTTCCCGTCCGTTGTACATACATAGTCTGGTGGGGACGGGTTGGTTCCACCGGGAAGCATCGGGCACGGGTATACTGGGCACTTACAATTGCAAACACGTCCAGCTGTAATTATTTTTAACATGATGTTTTACTTGATGCAGTAGAGTGAATGTTTACGTATATACAAATTAAATAATTGTAATAATTTACGTTATTAGGGCACTTCAAAGATTTTAATAATTCTTACCATTTGCAGCTCCTATGAGGAAAAGCAGCGCGGAGAAAATAATGACGCTGAACTTCATTTTAACTGGTACGAGGAAACAACAACACAAAATTCGAAATATTGGTAGAAGATTGAATTACCCGACAAAAATACACCTCTGCTGTACACTTTTCTTTGCTCGTTTTATGGGTTTAAGTGAGGGGTGAAAATATATTAAAATAGTAAATTATGAATAACAGCTTGTTTGTATAAACTCATCTGTGAATACACAATCTTTGCATTTTACCCACCTGTTTAATATTCATTTTAAGGGCATTGCCCTCCTGACCACATATGTCAATTTTGAAACATTACTCTCCATTGCATATTTCCAATACCGCGGTACATGTATTATTCAATGTATTAAGTGTTTTTTTAAATTTTCCACCATAATGTCATTGTTTGTCCGCAACCTATATAACTACTTTTATCATCTGTCAAAATTAGTACGACTGTTGTGTATTGCTCTACAAATCCACTTTCCTAAATCCCCAAACGTACAAATCCCATTTAATGGGGAAAGTCGTATGAATGTACCGGTGCAATCTGTCGAGAATATTTTTACTAATCGTATCCCTTTGCAAATTGACAGTTTGGGGGAAATTATCAATTATCCCCAGAACCGTGTATTCCCTTATAGGGGAAATGGTGTGCGCCACAACGGTTAGAGATTGGGTAAGAGTGCTACATGCTAAAAGGTAGTCCGGCGACCCGAGGGTTATGGTGAATCGCATTTCAGCATTACTGGTCTTCAATACGGTTCTTCTTCTCTGACCGCGCTAAATAAACGAGATGCTAACTGGGCGGTGTACACCTACACTGGCCATTCCCGGCTGAGCAACCAACTCTTTATTATGGAGATTTCTCTCTCTCCGACTTGCCCTTGGTGCAAGGAAGGTAGAGAAACTCCCGCCCATATGCTTACGCAATGCCCCGTGCTCAGTGTCCAGCGCATAGTATACTTACGATTAGGCCAAGACCTCTTAAACAAAGAGGAAGCCGATGCGCTTCCATTAAAAAAACTTTCCTTCAAAACAATGGGATGCTTTCCGTAATTATTGTCTTATTATTTTCCCTTTCCTATACCTCTGGGTGTCTGCAATAAACCTTCGCAGCGTCTAATTTTTATACAACCAGACACAGTCTTTACAGAACCCGAATATGTATTATCTTTCCCTATAACAGCACCTTTTCCTCTTCCCTAATTTCAATGCTATTAGTTTTGGTTATAAACGCGTTCTTTATCGGAGCATATCCACTATATGCTATATCCTTTAATTTACCGGCTTTTGCATGGCTTCAGAATGAAATACAAAAATACTAAATAAGCATACAGTTTTACCACCAGAAATTAAATTGAAAAAACACAAATATTTAATAAAAATAGATTTTATTAGTATTAATTAGATGATTAATGATGATGTTTAGTAAAAGTTATTCATTACTTAAAGATGTAAGTAATAAATAGGATTATATAATTTAATTGCCCCAAAATAATTAGAGAGTAAATTTTTTTAAATATTTAATTCGTAATATGCTAATAACAATAACGGTATAGAAAATAGTAACAAGCATGATATTATATGGAAACATTTTATACCAAAATCTATGTGACGATTTATTTAGACTTATGTGCTATAGACTATATGTGTAGTATAATTTAGTTGTTCATGCACGTCTACAATTTAAGCAAATATCCTGTCCTTCGTATTCTGAAATCAAAATATTGTGGGTATGCAGCGCCAGTTTTCTCAACTGTGTTTTTTGCTTTTTGCAGTTGGAAATTATTCCCAATCTTGTTTCTCTTTTATAATCGTTCTCCATATGGCATACTTCCGTTTATCATTAATGTTATTTATTTGGTTTTCAAAGTTTCTCCCCTATTGGTTATGCCTTTATTAATATAATACCATCTAAATATTATTGCAATTTTTTTCTATAGAGTCACCAAGGGTTACCGTCACTCCCGCAGAAAATAAAATTGTCTTACAAACAACTTCTCTTGTTATATTATGATACTTGTTTCTATTGGTTATGTAACTATCTGCATAAATTCTAGTTGTATAACTACTTTACGATCATCTCACTAATCATTCGGAATATTACACTTGTTCTTAAATCACACATTATTATTCTCTTCGATATTGACTGATTTGTCTTTTTCTTCTGCTTCCGGGCATTTACTTATTATTACTTCTGCTTCCGGTCATTTACTTATTACTTCTGCTTCCGGGTATTTACTCATTACTTCTGCTTTCCGGCATTTACTTATTACTTCTGCTTTCCGGCATTTACTTATTATTACTTCTGCTTCCGGGCATTATTATTATTTAACTTGCTTCCAGGCATTTATTATTAATAATATTATTATTTAATTGCTTGCTTTTGGCTACACTACCCATTCTTCGATATTTATTTACATTATTTATTTAGTTTAATAAAACCTTTTGCTTAAAAACTATTGTGCTTCGACTCCTGCCGGCGTCAACTCTTCATCCTCTCATTCTACTTCCTTTTAATACGTATAATGGCATATCTGTATATTTTATTTAAAGCTACAGTTTATTTCCACTATTACGTTATACTATAATGTATATACATTATATTTTTATAATTAGTACTGTTTCGCATGGTTTAAAAGTAAACGTTTGACGACACTGTGTATAATTTTAGATTAAAAACTTCTTTTAATGGAATTAAACTACGGAATCATACATACATTTGCTTATACACCTGAAATAACAATTCAATTTTGTAGACACGAAATGGTGTGATCACTACAAATAATTAAAAACCGTATGAGGTATTGTACGGCGTGTAAAATTCTACACGCAATAAGCACGCAGGAATTTTGTAAGCACTCACCAAATTTTAAACCTTTTATGATTATGGCGTCCTTAGTTGAAACAGTTTTGCTTTTACAATGCTAGGCTAATATTTCCCAAATCAAACAGGTTAATACATACTATAGAGTCACCACGGGTTACCGTCAATTTATTTCTAATGGTTATATATAACTATCTGAATAGTGTCTAGATATGTAAAACTACTTTACGCCTTTCCACTGAGATAGTTTGCATCTTGTTCCTGAATCACACATACTATTATTCTCTTCAAACTTGACTATTTTGTCATTTAGTCTCCTTCCAGTCATAACCTATTATTACTTATCTCGGCGAAATTTATTTATTTTAATAACTTGGTTTAATAAAACCTTTCCTAAAAACTATCGTGCTTCGACTCCTGCGAGCATCAAACCTTCATCCTCACATTCTAGTTCCTTTTACATTCATACGTGATTTTAAAATTTATATCTGAAATAAAGTTTCAAATAAGCTCTGAGTTTTAAATTCCAAGTTGTGTAAAATGATTCCTCTACCTATATTCTTAAGTTTTCTAATCCAAACAAGTTTTGCATCTCGAGGGTCGTTATTAGATTTACCAGCATGGGAAAGAACATTTAACGATTGTTTCATTATTATGTTCACACCAGAAATCAATGTTGAAAACCTTGATGTTATAACTTCCCCGATCGTCAACATAAATCAATATTTTAATCTTCTAAATTTGTCATTTCTCAAGAGAAATCACTATTACCAACTGCTCGGTAAACCATATTTGGTGTCGTCATGCCAGGCAATTTTGTTGTTGTTTAACTCCCGACCACCAACTCCATTTCAAATTGAGCTAAGTACATTTGTATTACCATTTCACGTTTCAAGGCCTTACATAACAATGGCTTTTAGAATGAAAATTTTCAGCACAACCAACCTCCACTCAGTGATGAGACGCTTTGAACAAGTTCAATATTTTCGTGATATGCGAAGGTTGCATATCATGATTATCCAATCAAAAACTGATGACATGTCTTCGTCACAGCAATTGAGGTTTATTAAATGGTATGCCATCTGTTTCTTATGCTTTTGTTCAAAAATACATCGTATTGATTTAACTCATAGGCTTCACGACTCCGCCATGAAAACGGTCGTCATGCGAACAACCAGAATTATTTTACGTAATTACAACTTTGAATACAAGCCCTATTTGAAAAACGAGTTACTTGCCGAATTTCCAGATGATATTTCCAAGGAAGTATTTACTTTTAAATCCGAAATGGCTACCCAAAACGTTATTTTCAAATTGACAAAGGCAAAATATTCTAACATATCCTTTTCTTGTGGGAGAAAAAAAACAATCCATTACAAGAACAGGCGTCGCCATAGGCTCTTTTTTAACAATTATCTACTAAGAATGGAATTTTTATCGTCGTTTCTACCGATCCGATCTAATAATATTGTCTTTATGACTTGCACTGGCATCAAACATTACCTCACTTACAGCATTTACGCTCAGCCATTCCAGGTGCAACTCTGGGTATCAATTGTTGTATTATTTCTTTTATCCGGGATTATTATTCTGAGCTTTTCAAAGCTTGCTGATTCCGATGTGTACCAAATATTTGTCATGCCGCTGCGCGCACTACTTGAAAATGTAGACGTTGACGAGCAGGTGACTGATGAAAGGCGAAAGTTTAAACTGATAATGGCTTCGTGGTTGTTGGTTGGAGTTGTGCTGACCAATGCTTACAAAGGGGTTTTTACGTCTGATTTGACAGCACCGAAACCGTTTGAAGGTCCAAAAACACTAAACGATATAAGTAAAATGCAGTTATTACTATACGTGTTACCAGACTATGAAGTTGCGGTTGCACATTTGCCATTTCTAAAAAGTTATAAAAATTACAGATTAGAGCCCAAACGGCTAGAGAGCTGGATTACAGGTTTGACAAATATCGGTCTCTTCTTTTTGTACTTGGACATGCTGTGTGAAATAAACCGAACCGTGGTGTCCGAAGATAATAAGAAACTGTGTGACTTGGTTTTCTCCCGAATTGTAATTGCCAACCCAAGCGATAATACTACTAATGTACAAGATGAGATTTCCAAGTGCGACAATGTCGCGCTGCTAGAATACGAAACTGCATTACCGCGATTTCAAGTACCCGAATGGCGCATCAGTAGCCTTAAGCAGAATCCACTTGTAATTGGGGAGGAAAAAGTTTTTAATGGCGATATTGGCGTTATGTCTACAATAGGAAATGAATTGCCTCTACTTGAATTTCTCAGGAAACTGGCTGAAAATGGCCTGTATGTTTGGATTGAGGATAGACTTGATTCATTACAAAGAACCAAATACGATCTACAACGCGTAACGTTTAACTTGGGTCAATCCGGGTTTGAAGTTTTGAAAGCGTCATCTAATTTTGTGCAAACGCTGTTATTTATTATTTCAATTTGCTATCTTGGGCTGATAATTTGCTTTTGTTTGGAAGCATTTGTCGCTTTTGAGTAGCTAAATATTGTTGTTAAAGCTGAGTGCCAAACTTATCTATAAAAACCCCAAATGTTATTAAAAATTGTGAGCACTTTTGGATTACAAATATCTTAACTTATGGAATTAAACAATATGAAGTAAGAGTATATTATAATTTAGCTTTATTTAGTTTTATTTAAAAATTATTAAAATATGATGGAATAACTATATAAATAGATAATAATTATCCGATATAATAATTAATAGGAACAGGAATTAAAATGCGATTGAAATGAAATTATAATAAATTAATGGTAGAAGGTATTTTATTTCTTGGTTAATATACGTTCAACTTAATTAACCATCACACTCAAACCACAACGGCATTTCCAGTGGAATTATTGTAGCAAATTTTAGTCCCGCATCGGTTGCAGTAAAAAGAGACTTGACCGTCGCAGGGCTCACATTTATCATCAGTTGTACACACGTAATCTGACCCTGGCACTACTGGCTCGCCTCCTTCCGTAGCGGGCATTTCAGGGCAAAAATATATTGGGCATTTGCAATTACAAACACGTCCCGCTGAAAAATTTAGTAAATAATAATTTGTCGGCATCACGCTGTAAATCTTCCAATTCAAAAATATTAATTTTTGAAATTTTCTTACCGCTGGCAGCTGCCACAAGTACAAACAGTGGGAGCAATAGAACAGCGTTAAACTTCATTTTTGTACAGTTGGTTATTGTCCCTTTTGCACGGTTTGTAATAATAATAATCAATTACTACTGTCACGAACAACGCCAACACCAAAATATTCGAAATTCTAAAAATGACTCAAAAAAAATTTACTTCTGTTCTAAACTCCATGGAGGATTTATACTCTGGTCGTTTTATACTTGATGGGTGGAGTAATAAAATTAAGTGTTTAATAATGATTAATTTGTTGCTTGTGCAAATTTATCTATAAATGTGTGCATATTGTGTTTAACCTAGTTATTGCTTTTACCGCTGGTTACTCGCCAATATTGAACCCCGTGGGTATTCAAGTAAAGGATATATAACCATTGACCTATATTACCCTTTTTGAAGAATTACTCTCTTCATTGCTTTACTTGTCCATGTAACTAATGTAGAAATTTCTATATCTATATGTACAGCAATAAAATAAATTATGTAAATAATTATGACTACAGCGCTGTTTGTGCAAATTAAATTTCAAATGTGTTAAATTTGCCTTTAACCCAGTTCACTCAATTGTGGTTGAACCGTTTAGCGGTATAAAGGAGAATATCTGAATATTTCTCTATTTAAAAAAAATTTCTCCACTGCAATTTGTCCATGTGTAACCAATGCACTAATCATTATATACTGCATGTTTATCATTTAAAAGAAGGTAGAAATAACCCAAGGGTTGTTCAAATTTTTTAATCTAGTTCAGCTAATTCTCGTCCGTAACCTACATCCTTAATCTAATTACGTTTACCACATGTTTTCGTGTGCCAGAATTATTACCCATGTGGGTTGCTTTGTCCTAGAAATCCACTTTCCCCCATTTTAAAGCGTAAGCCATTTAATCGAGGGAAGTTTAATAACTGTAACGGGTCAAGTGAGTAAACTAAAGTGCCAACACATGGTAAAAGTATCATAAATCGAAAAAATTTGTGCTCATCGTTTCCCTCCGCAAATTTAATTGGTATAGGAATAATTACATGCAGTTCAAGATATAATTAAATACATTATTTAAATTAAACTTTGCTTATTTCCTTTCTAAAATCTCTATGAAAATTAACTAACATTTGTCTATTCAACCGGCCAGCAATACAGAGAATTCTTGCATGAGTAATAGCAGCAAATTTCATTAGATTCACAATTATTCCCGTCCTTACAAGGGTCACTTGGCCGAACAAAATTTGGAAAAGGGGGTGCACACCTTTCTTTTGGACATCGATCATCTGAATTTTATTAGTGAATAATTTACGTTGCAATTATTTTTTTCAGTAATGAAATTTTTAACGTTTAAACCTAAAAATGTTTTACAGAAATTAGAACTCACCATTAAGAACAAAATCCTCGTCTATAGTAACATCTTCCGTTGGGGGAATATTTTGCAAATTTACAAGTGCATTGTGGGAAGAAAATAACAGGAATGCCAATAAAATGCAACCTTTCATTTTGTTATGGTTGTGGATGGATTTTGTGGAAATAATTTAGGTGTAACTGAATTAATTTCAACAAGTCCTTGCTGTTTCCAATAGAACTTCCTAGAATGAAACTTGGGTGTGCAATAAAAACGAAAATTTATTAACATGTGCAAATTTTATGTTCAAATATTTTTGTCGTATTTATTAATGAAGTCAAATTCCAGCTGCATGTCGCAATGTAAAAAGATGTTAATTTAATATTCGTTTGTCTATAATGTATACATGCATTTCTTTGTTTAAACTGCCAGCTGTAAAACGACCTCGAAGTTGTTTTTTTTTCAAGATGTTGTAACCTTAGGTAAATCAACGCTTGGAGAACCTGTAAATGAAATAATTAGATAAAATAAATATTTATAAATGCAATTACCTCATACTAATTGGTCAACTATCATTGAGTAAAACTGTAATAATTAATTATTCATGTAATAAATTTTGCTCTATTCAAAATTGATCTGAGGCAACAAATACAAATTGTTCTTACCCACTGGCTTAGTCCGTGCTAAGGATTGGGAGGGGAACAGTACACGTAACCATGGCAAGTTGTGTAGCAGCAAATTTGATGATCAGCTGTGCTGGTGCAGTTTTGTCCGAGATCACAAATGTCCGGGAGCTTCCGATTTTCGTAAGCAACCGGAATAGTATTTGGCCCACATCTCTCCTGTGGACAGCGCAAATCTACAGAATTGTGAACGTCACAAAATTATCATGGAATTATGTACACATTGTGTAATTTATTCAAAGGCTTTATTTGCTATTCCCAATATATTTTGACTTGACTAATTTTCTTACCGTTTGCAGCCGCGTAACAAATCAGAAGCGATAACAAAATTATATTGTTTTTCATTTCTAACCAAATTTTTGTATAGACTTGAAATTGTATAGACCAAATATTTGACTTTGAAATTGGAGCAAAAATTTGACAAACTTTTGTTGACTGTGAAAATTTTGGAACACTCTGAACTGTTTATACGGATAAATAACGATGACGCATGAGTTTGTAATACATTAATCTTCGCATTAAGCCAGTTTGAAGTGCGGGTTCATGACTATTTAGTTGTATGTACACCACCCTTGATTGACCACCGACGTTTAACGGCACGCGAATTAGTAACAGGAATTAGGTAACTGATTCATGGTTTAATCACTGATAATGGCGAGCTGATAATAAAATGAACGGCTTACGAACCTTTGCAATTCATAAACGACACCGAGGATCACGACATGAGGATTATGGGCATGGGAAATTACTCGCCGTAGATTTTATTTTTTTGTTATGCGTACATATAGTCGAGAGATAAGGCGGGGTTATAATTTAATCCTCCAAATATGTACATGTACACCCCCTCAATAACAGTGGAGTATATAGTAATAGTATTCAAAATAGCTGCGTTGGAAGGCAAGAGACATTGAAGGGTTTGCTTGTATAATGGCGAACGAAAGAGCGGAGGAGGAGGAAATTTAATATTTTTGTTGTGCGTGTGAGCTGCAGATATTTGCACAAGTGTTTGATTTCATTGTCAGTACCTAATAATTCAAAGCAACTTTATGGAGATTGTTAGGCATTGATAGAGTTAAAATAATTAAATAAAATGGAAAATATACAGTAATTTTTATGAGGTTTAGCTTTACTTTTAATATTCACTTTACTGGGTTATTATCAATTTTACATATATTTTAGAACCTCCTCTATTGCTTAATTTTATGAATATTATTCCAAAGTTATTTTCATAATTAAATCTTTAATTAAAAATTGTCTTAGTCTGCATAAGCCTGACGATGAACACGGTTGTGTTTTAAAGCTTGCTTTGAATATAAACTCAAATCAAAGAATATCCACGTCAACCAATTTAATCGTGTATAATAATAATAATAAAAATTAACTGTATTTATTTGGAGTAATTTACAATACATTTTCTGGTTTGGATTGAATTTCGCAATATAATTTCTTATTTTCGCACTTCCTGGCAATTATTTTTGCCGGTGCAATCATTATAGCAACAAACTGACGAACAATGCTGGACGGCTAAACAGCAATCCGTGGTACTCGAGCAAGCTGATAAATCGGACTCAACGATGGAACCCGTATTGTCCGGTACGCATGGCAGACCAAAGCACGACTTTAAACGTCCAACTGGAAATAAAAATTCAAAATTAGAAGAAAAATTCGAAATTACAATAATTACCATTTAAACTGTACAATAAAAAGACAACTATAATAATAATTAAAAAATACAGAATAAAACTTCATAGTTTACAATACAAATTCAAAATTTATAATACAAATTCAAACTTTTCAATACAAATTCAAAATTTACAATACAAATTCAAAATTTACAATACAAATTCAAAATTTACAATACAAATTCAAAATTTACAATACAAATTCAAAAT
>JAQGAK010005032.1:0-10942 GCA_034696945.1 Lipothrix lubbocki | reverse complement strand
AAAATCTGCCTCTTATATAGAAATTCTCTTATAAAGAGAGCTCGTATGCATATAACCATGTATGACATGCGAGCCCATAGGATCTCTTATAGAGAGAATTCTCTTAAATGGAGGCCTCTTATAGCGAGGTTCCAGTGTACTAGTACTAGTAATACCGCGTCAATTTTGCCCATGAATTTGACACGACTGAGCTGAGAACTTGAGAAGAATTAAATCATAAAAATTGGTTTTAAATTTTATCTTTTCAAATTTTCAAAATCAAACTGTTTACCCTGGAACTGGAAACAAAATTTGAAAATTAAATTCGAAAGCTGTTTTACAAGAAATCAAACAGTAGTCATCAACCCTCCCAGGACAAACAAATTTGTGAAACTTGAATTTGCAAAATTCCATGTCCACCCGAATTTACTAGAAACAAGTAACGCGGAAAAAACGGTAGATTCGTGAAGACGCTTTTATAGAAACCTATGTTTCCTCACGTCTAACGGCACAAAGAGCTCGGTCCATTGGGGTATCCTGATTTTGAAGTAATATTTTGGGTGCATCAAGTGTTTTTGCAATAAGAAACCCAATATTTGATTTATTGAACTGTTGAATGCTAAAAATTTTAAGATAACCGCTTATTCATTTATTTGAGCATGAAACAATAAGGCAACAACTTAAAGCGAATGTAGTCGTACAGCATTTATTTATTAAGTGAAGGTAGACATCAAATCTAATTAATTGTATGTTGCATTTTGTATTCAACCTTTCTTAGCAGTAGGAGAGGAAAAAAACTTTTTCTGGTAGTGTATTTTTTTCTTTGAAATATTTCAAAATGTTTTTTTTAAATTTTGTGTGTACATCATATACATTTTTGCTTTGTTTAACTCAATGTTTCATTTATTGTAGCTGGCGAACCCTTCGAGGTGCCATCCTAATTTTTTTTATATTAGGTGACAATACGCGCTCACTTATTGTTGCAAAATTTGGAAGGAATCGACGGAGTAGAACGTAATTTTTCCTAATGCTAATTAAATGGTAAAGACGTTTTAAGAGATACAAACATTATAGCTCATAATCATCTTTATGGTTAAAGTTTTAATCAATTCGATTTTAATATTGTATAACATTAGTGAATAATTGTGTACTGTGTCGTAAGGCAAATACCATAGCGGTATCAGTGAAATAAAGTTTATTTCTCTCTCTCTCTCTCTCTCTCTCTCTCTCTCTCTCTGAGGTTCATGCTAGCAACAACGTCAAAAAGTTGTTGACTTTTGTGAATATTTCGAGAACCTTAAGGGTGATTGGACCCGAAAATTATTGTAGATGTGCATTGGGGTGACATCGACTTTAAGCCTCTAAAGCCCGGGTTCCGCCACCTGGTTTGGGAGATATTTGAAAAAGTATGTTTTGGAGGGGCGAGTGAACGCAGAGATAGATGCTTGATACAGCTACAGCATGCTATGTAATATGTAATTTCAAATACTGCCGAATTTTAAATACCCAGCATCTCTTTTCTAAGCATCTTCACAATTAAAGCAACAACAATAAGATCCAAGTTTCTACACTCACTCCAGAATGAGGCCACTTTCACAGCAGCATGGCATGTATATCCACAGACGCCACTGTGATAAAAGTATTAACTAAAATTGTTATTTATGCGCATGTGCAGATGAGTGCAGTATTGTGAGGGAAAACTTCCTTAAATACAAACATTGTTGTAAAATGACTTGATTTAGAATTTTAAACCATTAGTGAATGCGTACTGTGTCGTAAGACAAAATACCATAGCGGTATCAGCAGGGCCGTACCATCAAAAATAAACCTAGGGTGACAAACTGATATTATGGAAGCCATCTTGAATTTATATATAAGTAACACCTAATATTTACATATGCTAATGTACGGCGTTTACGAATAACTGTTTATTCTTTTTTCATAACTTTTATTGAATTAAAAAGGGGTTCTTTGTCATTAATACTTATTAATACTTTTTGAGCTTTAATTCAAAGGATTTAACTTATATACTAGACACTCGTATTAAAAGCACTCTCGTTACAGTGAATCTTTCACCTAATTCCATCTGTCTTTGTATTGTTATATGCAATAATTCTTATTCTCCAAAAAGGATTGTGCCCTTCTAACATGATTCTAGCTTAAATCAATGCCAAGATAATTGAAGATACCGCAAATTTGTAAATTTGAAAAATATAGCAAGAAATTCGTTCAATTAAAAGAAGCTGTTGATTTTTAGGACTTTGTCTCTATAAAATGCCTTTTATAACTACAAAAATATGGTTGATAAGAAATACTCTCATTTACTAAGCCGAATCACGTTTACATGTACAATTTTTTTTAAATTGCGATTTGGTTTCATTGAGCCAATACAAAACCTTAAAACAAAATGATTGCGTATTACGCACTGACATGCCTATTTTGATTTTAGTGCATGAAAAGCCATTCACTCGGATAAAGTTCTTGAAATCATGTAATTTGATTTTCTTAGAGGGAAACTTTATTAGTAATTTATGTGGTTTGGTAGATTTTATTAACAACCCTAATTCCTAAAATCATGACAGCCTCAATAATTTTATTATACCGAAAGTTAAATGTTTTGAAATGTACAAAAACCTAGAATTTATAAAATCTTGACTTTATGGATTTTTGTATGTATTTCCGTTTTGAAAGCATTTCCAAAAAATTCCTGGGGTGACAAGCTATGATAATGTCATCCCAGGAATACATACTGGGGTGACAGTGTCCCCATGTGACCCTGGATGTTACGGGCCTGCACCGGACTCTCTCTATAAGAGACCTCTTTATAAGGGAACTCTTTTCATAGTAGCACACCTAATCTAGCCTTTTACTGAGATTACATGCAAATCGTGTTCTCTATTAAGAGATTTTCTTTAAAGCACTTTATTGCTTTATAGTAGTGGATCCTTATGACGAAAGTAGTGTATGTGCATTTTAACGGCGATTGGCAAAAAGAGTATGCTTTTATAAAATTTGCACATTAATAACAGTAAGTGTATTCGGATTTTATTTACTTACTTATTTACTTTCTCCTAGCGGTTAAAAGTGTAGCGTAAAATGGATGCCACTATAAGATTCTTTTTCACAATTCTTTTTTCACAAAGTAATCTTGGTAAGCGTTAGCGAGAAATTCTACCAATCAATAGCTATTTTCATTTCTACCTTCTTTTAAAAATTATTTTAAAGTAATATGAAATTCTATGAGCTATATTAGCCAATAATAATTTCACTGGTTCACTCTTACTACTTTTAGCTCTAGCTTTCGTGTTACGTGATTGTTCTGTCGTTCGGTTTTTTGCATTTGTTCTTGCTTTTCTTTGTGAAGTAGCCTTTGTTTGGCGGTCTCTTATTTTTACAGGTCCATTCCTATGGTTGTTAGATTTTTCTTGACTGTTACGCTCTTGTGCTGTCTCCCGCCCTCCGAAATTTTTTCGGTTTTTGTTTTGCGCTTTAGTTCTTGATCTACTACCCCGGGCTAGAGAGCCTGGATTCAGGCATGCGCGACGCCTTCCAGTTGTATTACGCTGTTCTAATGCTCGCCTCTCCGCGTTTTGCATGCACCTTCTTGCAGCTTCCTTGTTATTTGTCCGTTTTGTTTCACCTTCATTGTCTAAAATTAAACAATGTTTTTGGGCTTAATCATAATAATACAGTAGAAACTTCCTAAAATTTCCCCCACCATCAGTGCAATATCCGTATAAGAGTTACTCTTATTCCTGGCATCTTTCATTGTTGTTGTATCACTGATTAATCATATTGCGTGTATTAAATATGGCATGGTACATTATTATTGACTGCTTTTATATACAAATACTAAACTTGAATTCAACCAAAACTGCCTTTCGTCTAAAACGATGGTGGATAACCAATCCTACATTTAACAATTGAGATAAAATACTTTGCAACTCAAGTGGCTATATTGAGTAGTTTAATGTGTACCTTTATTAATCCTTGGGTTAACATCACTAACACGGTTCTCGAACTGGAAAACTGGATATGCGCGCGGGACGTTATCTTCCAAGTCTGAAAGCCCTTCCAGCATTTTCTCTTTGTTTTGATTTACAAGCGAGAGATCAGCCGTATGGGTGTAGTTTTCATCAGCATCCACGCATTGCTTGACTGAATTAGAATTTCATGTGAAGAGTATACCATATCATAAACCAATAACAGTAATCTAATCTAACCATAGGGCATTGGGTATGCAGTTTTGGTTTTAGAGTTAATAGTATTATTATTTGTTATTGATACTACCGTCATGGTTTTCTAATTGTTGTTTTAAGCTTTGCAGCGAGTGGGTAGAATCATCATTCGTTGCACTAAGAGTCGGGTCCAATTTAGCAATCAGACCCGATTTAGCAATCCTTCGGCGTTTTTCTCGCTGTTTTCGTACCTTCATATCATAGCTCTGGCGTCTTTTCTTAGGCATGACTTTTCGTTCTTTAATTTATTTTGACAATAATTTTAGTAATTGGATTTCTGAATTTCATTTATTGCTGCTTTGTAATTAAGTCAAAAATAATTTATAGTGTTAAAAGTAAAAGTTAATAATTCAAAAGCTGGGTAAATCTAAAAATAAATGCATGCAGTAGTAAAGATAAGTACCTGCGCAATACGACTATTTCACCACGTTTTCAATATGTGCGAGTTTAGGTAGGCGGTTATTTGATAACTTCAGATTCCACGATTCACATTTGTCATTTGGGTCAGAGAGAAAGGGCAAAAAATTTAAATTCACTGATCTCTTATTTCGGGTATTTCGGTCACGCGAGAAACTTTTTCCTAATTTCTACGAGGATGGCTTGGTTGGTGGAATCACATGGAAGTTTACGTCAAGGTGGTCATATGGTAAGGTCATAATAGATCATTCATCGTGATATCATGGTCGTGGTGGTAGGTGGTATGGTCAGATGAAATTATTATTGTTCCAATAGGCATATTTTATTTAAAATTATGCTCATTTTACATTTTTAACAAGATGTTTTCTGTAAAGTTCTGCAGCAAAAATTATTTGAAAAAAAAATTGAAAATGTCATCAATTTTGTGAAGATGTTAAAACTAATCATAATGAGCATTAATGTCTCTTAATCATTCTTCGATTGAACCTAATGACAGTTGTCCGAACTCTGAACTCTTCATTAAATCACAATTTTAATGCCTATGTACATACTTTAAAACGTACCTGTAGAAGCACACAAGAGCAACTCACTGTACATATCCATCGCCGATTTGCACATTCACTACTATGTACATAATTAAAAATAATTTACCATCAAAAAGTCGGCATGATTTTCTGTATTCGGTTTGCAGGTTAGTAAAGTAACTCGCAAAAAATATGAAACGAACTTGAATTTATTAAAATTTTAAAAATTTAATTTAACTTAACAATGTAATTTAGTTTAAATTATTTATTTAATTATGATTTTATTAATTTCTATTATTTTTTAAATGGATTAAATTTACGCTTATTGTTAGTACGCAAATGCAGAAAATAGAACAGGTGACATCCCCATTCCTTGTAAACAAAGTTGGATAAAAGAGCAGGAGAAGAGCCGAAAGCGTTGCTTTTCCGCTCATAAAATGTGTAAACATTGACATTGTAAACAAAAATATTCTTTTATACTGCTATAAATAATACAACGTTAAAGAAATTAATTGCATGAATGCATTTGATTGCCGTTTGGTATATATTCACCTCAAAAGTATTATAACACGAAGCTAATATGTAAAGTTTGTGACTTGCGAATAATATATGTAGTTTTTCTAACTTATGCCATTCACTTAATTTGAGTGTTCAGTTGCCTTTAAACTGTAGGAATACGTAAATTAAAGTATTTACATATAAATTACTTAAACGCTAATAACTAGTTGCATATTTTAACTTTTGATTTAGTTTAAAATACACGATAATCACAAGTATAATCTAATATCTGCTGTACTGCATACAACGCAAGTAACGCAAGTTAAATGATCTTATTTGTACGTAAGATTTTACTACTGATCGAATAATTT
This sequence comes from Lipothrix lubbocki, assembly GCA_034696945.1. Taxonomy (NCBI): domain Eukaryota; kingdom Metazoa; phylum Arthropoda; class Collembola; order Symphypleona; family Sminthuridae; genus Lipothrix; species Lipothrix lubbocki. The sequence goes on along the minus strand of JAQGAK010005032.1, from coordinate 4,915 downwards.
GGACAGATTTACTGTTTTTTCACGTTTTGTCAATAATAAAAAAAAATTGAAATAACTGAATATTAACGTTTTATAACATTATGAATCTTTCACAATACTTTCGTACTAATAATCATCATATAAGATCATCTTCGCACAGAAATAGGTTCACGGTACCATTTCACCTCAAAATGTCGAAAAAAATAGAGAAAATTTGTGGTTCAAATTTTCCATGCATTTTCGTTTTTTTCAATGAATTTTCGTTTTCATCACAATTTTTTAATTTATTTTTACTACATTTTACAGTTTCTAACTATTATTTTACGAGTATTCCTAGTGTTTGCAAAATGAAAATACCCTCGTGTTTCTGCCCGTCCTGCTGAAAATGCCCTGTCCACTGGGCAAATGACCAAAAAATTTGCCCATGGCATAATATTGAAAATGCCCAATTTTGGACAGAAAATTGGGCATTTTGGGCAGGAATCCGGTCAATATGTGCGCTTTCCCAATTGTTTCAAAAAATTCCACAAATAAATAAAATAAGACAAACTATCGTCAATAAATTGGCAACAATTATTAGTAATAATAATTTAAATAAAATTTTAAATATATTCAAAAATGACTTTCAAAGCAATCAAAATTTTTCACAAATTGGCCTTAAATCTTGAAAATGCCCAAATTTTTACGCGATTTTTTGCTTTAAAATGCCGAAAATGTCAATGCCAAAAAACCATTATGCCCTAATTTTTGTCCCAACTGAAAATGCTCAAAATGGCCTGGCATTTTCAGATTGCCAAACTAATTGTTTCCGGGTTTATTTTGTTTTTCCTAGTTTCATTAGCCTTTTAACGTCAAAAGTCAATTACTTTAGAATTTTCTTGGCAGAAATTGATATTTTTGTGTAACAAATAATACCAAACAAATTTTGAATAAAAATGCAGTGCGTAAAATTTTGCACGATTTTGCGCCTTAACTAACTAAAATGTTTTGCACATTTAGCGTTTCCACGATTTTCAGTTATAATTTTTCCCATGTTCAGGTGTCTCATAAAACAATTTACCCGGCTGGGAATACTCTATCATGAATTGCAAGCTAGAAGGCAATGGTGTATTATGCAATTTCCCAGCCTTAGTAGTATTTTAGTTTTTTTTTCACATTCATCCTATACATACGATTTTCCTTATGCAATTAGTTTGCAAAATATGTGCTACATGGTTCTATTTTTAAAACACAAGGTTTAGCGATATACCTAGGCCTAAAATTATTTTAGCAATCTTGATTACGCATGATGTTGACAGCTCTCCTGCTGGTGCAGGTACATTTGGATTGACTGTATTGGGCATTGTTGTGTCATCTGTAGTAGATGTGGTTTCCGGTGGGGCTGTGCTGGCTCGCAATGTTGTTTTTTTTGGTAGCCTCGTAGTTGTTGTATAATCTGCGGTGAAATTCGGATATTTAAGTGGGATCCCGTTACACCAATCCTCCAAACAGTAGCATTCCAAGCCATTTCTAATTTCGCTACTTTTGGCTGGAATACACACAGATTTGTTGTAATTTGGAGGAAGACGCCCTGCTCGATTTCGTACGTTTCTATAGAAAGTTACAGGTTCATTTGGATCGTCCTGAAATATTGCAATGCGGCAGTAGCGATGGCCGTCGTCTTCATCCGTAGTAGCGTCTTTAATAAATTGTCAGATTGTTATTTCCCAATGAACGGCAACAGCCGTATGGTATTCAAATAATACAGCACATGTCTCACTTTATATAATTAGTTCAGCTTTATTAAATCTATATCGGGGTGTCAAAAGGCATCAATACATAGTATCTGTTTATAGAAACTTACTAATCACGACCAAAATACTTACTAGGTTCTAATTGCCTAGCACCACCACTACGTTTATTAACTCCAGGGAAAAATTCAAAAGGAGGTTGGTAACCTGTTGCATTCAAGGCGCAGTTAATTGTATTGAGATTTAATCTGCAATCGCATCCCTTGGTTTCACCCTTATTCTGTTCAAACTCACAAGTGTAGCACTTGGGTTGAAGATCTAGAAACAACTGGAATTGATTAGAACCTTTAATGAAAACTATGCATGTCGACTTTTCATCAATTTGTATTGATACTCAAATCTGTCATAATCTCAAAATATTCAACATTACTTGCAACAATGGTTGCCATCATAAAGACTTCAAAAATCAAAAAGCAAATTTTTTCAGGTCGGCTGGTTTTCATCGTTACTACTTTCAAAATTGAAATGATATCATTATCATACCAATCAAAATGCACATGATTTTCTTTTTTTGATTTATATAACTAATTCGGATACATGGCGGCATTACAATTTATTATTAATTTAATAATCACATAGCAAGGGGAGGAGCACAAGTGAAAAATTTAAGATGCTCTTCGAAATGAAAAAAAAAGGAATTTAATGCTTTTAGAGAGTTGCGAAACATCAAAACTGGGAATTTGACCCTAATGACGTAAATACTCTTATAGGGAGTGTTTTTGTAGAGGATGTTAATACACGGCCACACCGCAACACCCGAAGGCGACCACACAAAGTGCCGCTAAAGAGAGAGGCCTCTTAGCGAGACAGCGAGAGTGCAGTGTAATTTGGGAGCTCAGACAGAACTGCAACTTTTAATGTTACTCACTATTAATAGTAATAATATAATTTGCCTCGCAAAAGTAGGATATATTGACTTTATATATTGACAGGATAAAAATGACTTTTTTTTGGTTCCTCGTGCTCCAATTAACTATTAGTTGTTCAATGACTGCATTCAGAATTTGTCAATCAGGTTAGATGTCAAATATTATGTTTTAAGGAATAATAAGTTTCAGAGAGAAATAAATAAACTTTGTTTCACTGATACCGTTATGGTATTTGCCTTACGACACAGTACACTTCAATGCAGCTTTGTTCTTTTAAAGAAACAGAAGACGATTTTTATCAAAAGATAAACTTTTTCATGAGGCTTTTTTTGTTCTAAAAAATTAATCAACGAACTAAATAAGTCACAACAACAAACTGAGTAATGGTAGCTATAAGGGCAACCGATAACTTATAATTAATATTATCCGAGATCTTTATAACAAACAAAGAGATGGCAATGAATAAGTCATTGATGATAAAGTAATGACTGTGGTTAGATGAATGGGGATATCGTTTTTAGGGGCAGCGCTAGCTCCCCTTATAAGTTTGAAATCCTGGACGTCTGTTTACACGATAACTACAAAACGGGCCAACGGGTTTTACTGAAACTTGTTACACTTTTAGTCTGAAGGCATAGTGCCTATATGAGTTCGAAGTTGAGAAGAATCAATCAAACCGTTGCAGGGTATTTGAAAAAAAAATTCCTCGATTTTGCTGAAATTTAGTATATAAAGTCCCCAGACGTATTGGATGACTTCAAATTTAAGCCACATTAGTCATTAGTTTTCAGAGTTACCCTAATTTTGATGCAAGTATTGAACAAAACAAGCAGTTGATACAAAAATGGTTAAAAGTGGGGAAAATTATATATAAATATTGATTTGAGCCGCAGGGGCAACATGACCAGCGGGGCTGTTCGGTTCCCCCCCCCCCGCTTGCAGCGCAAGCAAAGGTATATTACCCATGTATGACCTTAACCTATCCTTCGCTGTGCAAAATGACGGGGTTATGTTATTCAATCGCCATCCACTGATTAAATTTCATGACTGACAATGTGTCCACTGACAAAAAATCTTACTGACAAACTGCTTGCTGACGAAATGTCGACGGACGTTTTGATAACTGATGAAAAAATTGGGATCCGTCATCTCATCAACATAAGCAACAGTTAACTCACTATTTCTATTTTGTTTTGCAGTTAATTTTTTTTAGAGAATATTAATAAGTACATATAACAATGAGCAGTATAGCCAGCTTGGTACCTTGTGGGGTGCCATCACATATATTTACAAAGTCAGAGAGAATGTTACCGTCGAGTGCACTGTGATCTATTACAGTAGGAAATCAGCTAGCCAAATAATATTGTTTCTATTTACGTCTGGTGACCTACGTCGTGACCTACTATTGTGAAGATGCTTTTGAGGCCGTTGGCCGATATTTTGGATTTTCATCGTTGAAAATATTCCGTATGCTCTAAGAATGCATTCACTTTGAACTTACCCCTTCCAAAAACAATATTTTGGAATAACTGTCAAACCCTTGCGCGGATTCCAACGGTTGGATGAAAGCCAATTCGGCATCAAGGGACATCTTGCAATATTTTAGTAATTGCTGGCAAAGCGAACACTTGGTTACCGCTTGTTAATATTGTGAATCTTTTCTCGCAATCCTCACCACAGATTTTTCTTTGCACAAGGCATCATATGGACCCTATATTACATCTGACAGAGTTGGCGTTATACTCTGTTGTCCTTTGAGTTATATGGATTTTAACAACCCTATGCTACACTTGCATTTTAAATACTGAACGGATTTAAGGACCAAGTGTAGCACAGTAAGTTTAGAATTTAGGAAGTTTTGTAGCTATGCTGATAGATAATGTATATTAAAATTGCGGTTATACCAAAATAACGACTATGGAGTTTATGCATATTCGTGTATATGCCATCGGAAATTTGTTAAACTAAGCAATATAATGCTTGCATAATTTGTTAATGTCTCTTATCTTAACAGTATCAATCAAAATCAGTTCACGGTGAATACACAACTTATATGAGGGGCACTTGGGTCGCAAAATATGCACGTCAATCAAGAGTGTGACATGTGAATGTGAGCGGTAATATAAATGGCTACTAATTAAACTTACAGTAAATTTAATAGTTTCGTCAGGAAAAATAATTTAAATCAGCAGGTAAATATTTAAATCACCAGGTAAATAATTAAATCACCAGGTAAATAATTAAATCACCAGGTAAATAATTAAATCACCAGGTAAA
>JAQGAK010005031.1:0-10946 GCA_034696945.1 Lipothrix lubbocki | reverse complement strand
ATGCGCTCTTGTTTTTAACTTTTGAGGGCGCAAAAGCAACTTTACTCTTCAGCTTTTTTTGCTGTTATTTTTATTTAAAGAAGCGTTGCACCTTGCAAAGTTTAGTGGCATAGTTATAACCAATATAATTCCGATAAGGAACATTTCACTTCTCTAAAACGAATAGATTGGACCATTGCACCATTCTGATTATATTCACTACGGAGCATTGTACCTCCCGGAACCTAATAGCATAACATGACACCATTGGAAAAAATACACAACTGAGCAATTAATTTTACATATCAAAACTCGAGAATATTTTATTTCGAATATGTTACGTTGTTAAAACGTTATCTCTTGACTTCCTTCCTCACAGCTTTTAAGTACCTCGTCTATTTGGTTGAGGGCGTTATTTATTTTAATAATGTATGCAGAGCGGTCACTAATGTAAACATGGTTAAGATTAAAATTTTCAAATCCATAATGCTGACGTTTACCTTTGTGCTCAAACAGATGATGATGGCTAAGTAAACCGACGCAGTTTTCTAAATCTGATTTCCATTTTTTATTTCTACCAGTAATATGAGAGTCTTCAGTATTTAAATCAGTTTTAATCACTTGGGAAATTTCGGCCAAAATACCAATGGCTTGACTACGTCTAACAATAGAATTTTCTGTCAGTCCTCTTGATCCACAACAATAATCCTTCACAGATTTAATCACAAACTCATTGTAAAGGCCTAACTCGATATTTTTCCCGCGTTCTCCAACAACATTTACGCAGCTGTTCCACTTGAGATCATGCCTTACTAAGTCGGATGAATGATAGCTAAGATTGTAGAGCATGTTTACACTGATCTTGCTATAAATCCTATGACGTTTGTTATTATACTGAATCAAATTGTATTTAGTATGAGCAATTAGCCTATTCCCGTCATTTTCTCTAACTGCATCTCGCAAACCTTCGTTCATTAATCCACAAAATATGACAGCTTTAGAATACAATAACGTTTTATCTTCTGTAGCTTTTCTGCATTTTGCGCTGCAGTACCATTTTTTCCTTTTTCGAAATGATTCGTTTATTGATTTTTGCGTATTTGGACAATCTTCATCATTACTGTCGTCCTGATCTTCATCGTCGCTACCGACAATACCTGCAGCTGTTATGCAGTTGGTATGATACCACTGTTTGTAATAACATTCACGATAATCACACCCTATCCACTTGGGGCTAGAGTCATCAGGATCAAAAATGCTATCACAAACGCAATATTTGGTTTGCGAAGACGCGCAATAAACGTCATGCCAAGAAAATTGTAATATGTCGTCACTAACTTTTTCTAATATTTGGAGCAGATCGGTGTCGCTCAATATTGCAAATGTGGGTGAATCGTCATTTATGTCTGTAATTTGAAGTATTTTGCAAGCTAAAGCAACGACATATGATTGCCAAACCAGCGTAAAAAATGTGTACGACTCATTAAATTTGGTCTTCATATCTAAACTAGCTTGTGGGTAATTGAGTTTAGCCCGTAAATATGGAAGTGTTCCAGGGCTTCTAGTCAACGTTACGTCTTTCAACAGAGAATTTAAATCATCTTTGAGTACTAGACACCTACGATGCCAATTTCCGATTCCGGGTACAAGCGTTTGTAGTTGATCTTTGCGATGAAATGATGTTCCACGATGTCTTTTAGCTGCATCAATTCTATGAACAGTCAAACCGTCGCCCCATACAACTGCATTCATTTTGTCTCCATTTTATATAGCAGGACAATATATTTCAATTTTCTGAAGTATGCTAATCATTCCATCAGTTGTGTTTTCATCGTCCATAAGTACACCCAAATTTACAGCTTTTTCGGATGAAATTTTCGTGTATTCGTTAGTTATTCGACAAACGTTGACTTTTCTTCTAAATCGCGAGAATATTTTCATGTGATCGGCAAGACATCTGCGGATTAACATCTTATGTTCAAGATGAAAGAGTTGTTCGTCGCTACGTGTGAGCAAATACATATCCGAGGGAACTTCGGTTGGGCGAATGGTTAGAGTTGGTCGCTCTGGAACGTGCAATGCTATTGGAATTCTGTTAAATATTGCCAGAAGACAAACGACATTCACTTGCTTTGCTGATACAGACGAGCATATGTCCCTTGGATTAAAAGATTTGTTTAAATTATCAAAAACAAATGACACAGTTTTGACTCCTGGTTGCAAACTGTCAAACTTCAGTCGTTTCCTGGCGCCGCTGGAAATGTTTTCCTCAGCCATTGTTACCACAATTAAATTTTCCATTTCCTACAATAAATTGAAACAATCATGATCCCGAGTCATCCGTGCAGTCGAACAATTTTTGCAGGTAACTTACAAGTTTATGCAACAACACTTTGGAATTATATGTTTGCCTAAATACGTCCAAACAGTTATCTGCTGTTTTCCGAGAAACTGCCAATTTGTACTGGTTCAGGACGTCAAAAACCTTTAAAATATTAAAATAGATATATGTACTACTGTTAAACACTTATTGCAATTAAAAAACGTTTGCAATAATGCACTAGAACATTGCACTTTTTACATTGCTGCAAATATGGATATTGCACCCTAGTGCCATGTTCCAGTCATACGTAAACTAACAGGTGCATAGGGTTCCCAGTCGTCCCGGAATGACCGGGACAATTCCGAAATTGACACACTTGTCCAGTGTCCCGGACAACCCCTATCCGGGGCAGGTAAATGTCCCAGAATTGATTCACTGAACATTTAAAGCGAAATATAATAAAATCGCACATACTCAAAAACATGTAGTGACGGGCGAATGTGAAGTTTTATATTTCTGTGTCTCCTACATAGTGCAGTTAATAGCAATCTAGCATATTTTGTATTAGGAACAAGAATGTTATTGTAAGTTAATATTTCTAAGCCAACGTTTTCATCGTTCATAAATATATTCGGCTAAAGGTAAACCATTGAATAAATACCTTAATACTCGATAATGTTATGTAAACCTTAATTACATGTACAACTTAGGCGTGTATTTGAATTTTAATGGACGTTATCTGGGTTATTTGTGCCATAATAAACGTGCAACTAACCGTGTGCATTAAGAGTCTATGTATTTCTTTGTTAAAAATAAAAATCGAAAAAAACTAAATTAAAGTAAGCAAAAATTTAAAAATTATAAAATACTCGACACGGATCTCTAAATATTGTCTAAACGGAAGATCAAACTCAGAGATATAAAACCGAATAGGGGCGCAAATGTAAGCAAAATATTTATAATAACTGGCAAAGTGTGTTGCAAAATCGTGAGGCAAAAAAAACGGAAATAATCCCACCCAAATGGCACATACCATTACATATGTCCCGGAATCAGGATTACAAAAAATGGCAACCCTACACTCCTTACCGGCCCTACCGGCATTGCACGGTGCAATGTTCCATTTAAATTGAAGGTTTAAGAGTGCAATTTTCTCATGCAATTCAAATACGCATGTACAGAGCATCCAGTCATCACGTCTATAATAAATTGCACCCTGGTGAAATGTTCCATTCAAATGTATTACCAACCGTGTGCGGAGAAAACTTCTCCGGAGATTAGTTCGCCGACGAAAATATCGCGACGAAAAGTTCCCCGGAGAAAATATATCCTACGGAGGAGAAAAGTTCGCCTACGTTTATATCCCCGGAGATTGTTACACTGGAGAAAACAAAGCGGAGATTTGTTCCCCGGAGAAAATATCGCGCACAGCGGAGAAAAGTTCGACGGAAAAAATATCGCACAAAGCGGAGAAAATATCGCACAAAGCGGAGAAAAGATTTCCGGAGAAAATATCGCACAAAGAAAAGAAACGTTCGTCGGAGAAAATATCACCGTCGATTATATAGCAATAAAAGACAGCGGAGAAAAGTTCTCCGGAGAAAATATCGCAGACATAGCGGGTTTTTACTGCTAAAGTACACAATGTTAATGCACCCTTAAGTGTTAACTGAGAGTAAATGTTCCTCATTTCATGACCACCAGAAACGCGCCCACTTTTATTTGCAGGAACGGGTATATAACGCTAATAATTGACACACGAACAATTACAAATTCAGCACACTATCATAATAATGATATACATTATAAAACATGGTTTATTTCCTGTTTATTATCTCCCTTATATTCATATTTATATGCTGTCTCTCCGAGACTTTTAATAACATTCTAATAATATATAAATATAAATGCCTGAAATTAATTATTGTATCAATAATTATAATAAATATTATCCATAGCTCGTAATTTATATTTTGAAAGAATGAGAATAATTATATCAAATTGCTTCCCCCTAACAATTTTTAAATTAATCAACAATCGATTACTGCTCCTCTTCGTTTAAGAACTCATGAAGAACACTTTGTGCAGCCTCTAAGAATTCTGTGGAGTTTTGATAGATCTGAGCATTTTCCATTGCTATAACATTTTGAAAACGTTCTTCAATTTTTCGACTTTTTCGACGCTGAAACCTGATATGGCCAGCCCTTATCTTCTCCATTTCTTGATGCAAATGGTTCTCTTCTTTTCGAATCATTTGGAAACTTGACTCCATAGTGGGATGTACTTTAGTCAGCATGGAATTGAATCGAAAGTGCCAACCTTCTTTGGAATTGTTGGTACGTGGCTAAGTGTTTTCAAATCTGGAGCGTACATTCCAAAATGGTTTCGGAAAACGGACATCCGCCCACGTATATCCTATGTAATTCCGCTGAAAATAGTCGAAAATTTCCCGCACGCTGTCGCCTCTAGGAAATTTGCCTCGTAGTTCCATAAATGCGTTCAAAACTTCCAGAATTTTTACGAACGCAAGAGCTCCAATGCACCGAATCACATTTCTGACTTTACGACCATTATCGTCATTTAGTTTATATCTGAAATCATTAAAATTTAATTATTAAATTTTAATTTTAAATTTTAATTATTAAATTTTAATTAGTAAATTTTAATTTTAAATTTTAATTATAAATTTTAATTATTAAATTTTAATTTTAAATTTTAATTAAATTTTAATTTTAATAACGGAACAGAAAGTGTGAGGTGGAATAAACATCCGTTCAAGTCCGTTGCTATAAAAGTATCCTTCAAAGCATTAATGGCACTGATTTCAAAATCAGAAATTATGACTTCTGGTTCTCCTGGTACATTTCTTCGAATCAAATCAAAAAGCCTTTTGTAGTCTTAAACCAGTAGTAAACCATTGGGATGGCAATCTTGTTTGCGTAAAGCCCATGAATGGTATAAATTTGAGAGAACAAGCTTGGACAACTTTTGAATGTGCCGTCTACCAACCAAGTAGCACAGAATTCCAGGGCCTGTAACATAATAAATTCACCTTATACTACAAATAGAATAAGGATTAAATACATATATTTCCAATATTAGCTACAAGCGTTAAATATGTAATTACATTTAATGATTCTCGAGTTGCAAAGACAATGATTCGATTCCCCTCCAGACCGAAATCTTCCAGTAAAAAATTTACTTGGTCGCTTCTTATTGCTGACCGTAACTCAACAGGAATTTGTAAGTTATCCAAATTTGTACCCAAATTAGCACATCCATGAGCCTTGTATCGTATATCACGTATTCGCCTTTTCAGGTTGCTTGAAGATCCAAGAAAACTCGCATTTATACGCGAATCCGTCGCCAGAGACTCGATCCTGTCAATGACCTGCATCTCAGTGATCATTCGATTTTCCATAACCATTTTCTTTCCTTCGGCGATAATTTTTTTTGCAGTTATTCTGCAATAAAACAATTAGATTTTATAGAACAAATCATTTCTATTACATAGTGTACATTAATTAATTGCATACATAAAATTCTGGGCTTCAAAAATTGTACCTACAGGTCAAATTCCCAATGAATAATAATTTATTATAGTTATACTATATGGCAAACTTACTTCGACTTACTTTTCCGGACAAGGTCCATGACAATGATCTCCATATAAAACGGAACCTTGTTCAATGACATGCAAGTAAGCGCGACAACTTTTATTTTCACATCGATAAGAAAATCCAGACAAAATTGCTCGATTACGCTGGAACAGGAATCCACCAACAGCAACTTTAGGGTGTTTTCCATTACTTGGAATAAATTCAATATCCACCTCAGTCATTTTTAGTCAGGAAATCTAATTTTTGCGAAAATATTGTTAGCAATTTTATATATAATCTTTTACTTACAGTGGAAAAGCGCAACGTTGTGCGGGTGGTGTAATAATGAAAAACGATTTTCATTTTCATTCTGGCAAAGTGCTTAAGTTGTTGAAAAATAAAATGTTTGTTGGCGACCAAAATTCATTTGTTTAGGAGTTGAATCGAGCACGGACACACTTTTGCGAATCTAATATGTTCCCGCTGTTTTATCGCTCGCTTTACTTGCACAGAAACGTGCACACCATAGAGATAAATGTACTTCTGGCCCCTGGCCTCATGCAGACTGTAGCTATGAATGCAGTACAGGAGTCTGAGTGGTTAGTATGGAAACAATAATGTATTCTCTATGTGCACGCAAATATAAGCATTTACCTAATAACCGCTATGTCTGCGATATTTTCTCCGGCGAACTTTTCTCCGCTGTGCGCGATATTTTCCCCGGGGAACAATTCTCCGCTATGTTTTCTCCGGTGTAACAATCTCCGGGGATCTAAACGTCGGCGAACATTTCTCCGCCTTATGATATATTTTATCCGGGAAACTTTTCGTGGCGATATTTTCGTCGGCGAACTAATCTCCGGGGAAGTTTTCTCCTTACACCGTTTGGTGTGCTGGTGGTGGTTGTGATTGTCAAAATGTTTTTTAATTATTGTAGTTTTAAAATTACGTAATTTAAAGCTGCAGTCCGTAGTTAAAATTTCCACTTCCATGTTCACCACTTGTGAATCTGGCAGTTTTGATAACGATTATGTAGGAATCGGACAGTCCAACTGTCAAAAGCGCTTGTTTTATACTCACGGTATACAGTTGTTAATGAAAAACATAAAATTTGTAGTCAACAAATGTAGGAAAATTATGTATGAAAAATATATTTAACCTGTAAGAGTGTAGTTTATCGGTATGTCAGCCACCATTTGTAAATAACTAAAGAAGCTTGAGGTTGCATTATTATTATTATTACAAGATCGGGCTCGATAGTATAACTGAGTGACAATAGTTAAAAGTTTCAATGCTGCGCAGCCGTTATTCGACTATTGCAAACCCGATAGATTCCTAAGGGAAAAATAATTAGTTATTAATAAGAACCCCACTGCCTCTTGAAAGGCAGTAAGTCCTTCTGTTTTAGTGCGGAAACTTGTTGATGTTGAGTTCTGTCTCTCCCAAGTGGACCTATCAAGCCCAAGAGAGGGACAGCTCTCAACTAAATGTAATGGGATATCCCCATTATATGTTGTGCCTATTCAATAGACACTGACTAGTATAAGTATATACTACCCCATTAGTGTTGCTCCATTGAGCTAGGTTCTGACTTCCAACCCCCTCGGTCAGCACATACCGTCAGTTCTCAACTCGTACTCAGTCCGCAAGTGTCACCTCCTGCAGGACAAAAGAACTACAGTTTGAGTAAAAATTGACAATTAGAAATGAAAAATTGTCCGTTAGGGGGGGAGTAGTGCATATATGTATCTAATGATATATGTATGCTGGTCATCTTGGCCATGGAACCGAAATTCCTAAAAGAAGAATTGTGAATTTACTGATGATTTTATGAATTTACTGGCGATTTCATAAATGTTGATTCAATAATTTACTGGAAGATTTTTGTTGCTGACATCTGACATGTATTATATTGTTGTAGTAAAAATATCATACACTTGCTGTACTCCAATATGAAAACTTTCTAAATCCGAGTTTACCTCAGGTCACCGACTGCATTGAGTGTACATATATACACAGAATTGTGTTTACTCAAACCCTTTACTTTACTTTCAAGTTTCCTTGCATGGTCAAGTAAATAAACGCTCTGATGTTGATGGAACCGACTTTCGATTCAGCAGCTTTACTCGTTGATACCTAAGTTAAATTTTGTCCTTGAGCTTAAACCGTGTAATATTGAAGAAACGACTTTATTTGAAATTGTGAATTTAAAACCTGATTTGACTTTTGTTAACCTAAATACTTACAACAACATCCCTCGTTCATAATAAAACAACATAAAATGTTCGCGTAATTCATTTCGGTCAAACTACATAGTCGATCATTGTGCATTTAAAAGTACATAGTCGTGATTCGTTTTTCGCTGTGGTAATACACACTACATTGATCTATTGAGAAGAACATTCGCAACATGAGCAAATCAAAATCCATGACGCTAAACTGGAAACATTGCAAATACAAAACTATTTGGAAGTTACAATTGCAGGATCACTTGGTGAACGTTCACGAGGAATTGAATATTTACAATTGTGACTTGTGTAGTTTCAAAGCCATAAATAAATCATCCCTGCATAGTCACAACAGGTATGCGCACAATCCGAGCGCAAAAACATTTAAATGTGAATTGTGCGCGTACACCACGCCAATAAAAACGGACTTGAAGAAACACTTTCAGTGCAAGGACGAGACTTTGGAATATAAATATGAATGTGAATTGTGCCAATATAAAACGAAATGCCAAGATCATCTACGGAAACACAAATTATCAATGCACAATGCACAATCCGAACAGGTTCAATTGCAATCAATGCGAGTACAAAACTACAAGACGACACTGCCTAAAGAGACACGTGATGCACGTTCACGAAAAGTTAACACATAACTACAACTGTGATTTGTGCAGTTACAAAACCAAAACCCGCTATCATCTGCAGATGCATAAGCGGACCCAGCATAATCCTGACGCTAGAAAGCATCAATGTGAATCCTGCACTTACATAACTTCACATAGGTATTTCGAATTTCAAGAAACACCTTAATAGAAAATATAGTTGTAAGAAATCCGTGGAAAAACACAAGGAAAAGAACATTAAATTTACCTGCAATGTTTGTGATTTTCGGACAAATTAAAATAAAAGCATTGCTTTGCATAATATGAATAAGCATGATGTGCCAAGAATTATTTTGAAGAGATTAAAGAATAAAGAAGCTGGTGGAGCACTAGTTGAAGGTAAAAGCGTCATAACAGTGTTCGCTTGAAACGAAAATACTGATTCGTATTCGGATCAAACCCAAACTATACAAAGAATAGTTAGAGGCGAGGAGTGTAAAGTAAAATTTAAAGAAACAATTCGGTACAAGATCAAGAGGAAATATTGTTTTCATTTAAAAAGTACGATGAAACCAAATTATGCCAAGAATGCAGAATTCGGTAGAAAAACGTGGAATAAAACTGGGAAATTTACAGATCCGGACGCATGGACGGCGTATCATTGCCAGAATTGTAGTTTGTCTACAGATTCCATCATACTGCTTGAAACGCACATGCAGCAAAAACATCCTCAAAAATTTTGACAATATAGGACCACGGGCACTGATGAAAACGCAACTCTTGTAAAGAACAATGATTTTTCGTAAAAAATTAAGACCGGAACAATAACACGTTTGATACATGAAAAGTTTACAAACATCTCCAAGTGTGATTCATGGAATTCCAAAACCAAACTTCAACGTTATCGAGTTTGTCTCTGTAAGTCTTGTGCGGAATCTGTGAGTTGAAAATAATCTCAAAAAAACACACACACGTTATCGAGTTTGTCGAAAATGCATGAAGATGTTAAATTTGTAAAAGCTAGTAAATATCATATTGCAATATTATACAAGAAAGATTATTGTACAATAACATCTCGTTATTTTAAACGTTATGTAAATTTCTGCTTCGTTGTAGCTGACTGTCAGCTACAACCAGTGTTTCGACCAAGTTCAAGTTAATATTTGAAAATTCAATTTCGGATTCAAATCAAACCGAATGCAAATACCGATTTTGGAAAAAATTGGTTTATCAAATCAAATACGGTTGTCCTTAAAATTTGAACTTGGTTCCGAAATTCAAATTGAAATCAAATCAAATGTAATTTGACACTTTGAAATTCAAACCAATTTCGAATTCGAATCCTCTGTTGGCATTATTTGAATTTGAAATTGGTTTTGAAATTGAATTTTCAAATTGCCTCTCATACATGATTTTTAAGGCTATTTGCATGACTTTGGACGGTGGGAATTCTAAAAAGCAAAATATTTTGTCATGAAAATCGGTTTACTTAGTCATGAACCTCGTTGAGTCAAAGTAAAACTGTCCGTCCAACACATCTGTATTATAATTAATAAAAGTAATGCTAACTCTGAGTTAAACATAAGGTATGTATAATAATTAGAAAGTTATTTAAGGTAGAGGAGTTTTATTATAATTACTTATACTATACTTATACTAGTCATCATACTACTATAAAGTTAATGTCATTCCGTAACGTGAGAAACGCAGGTAGGTTTCAGGTCAAATAGGGAGCGACGCGCGAAGCGTGTCGCCAACCAGTAGATCGACGCGCGCGAAGCTGCGGTGTTCTACTGGTTATACTATATTTATACTAGTTATACTATACTTTTACTAGTTGTACTATACTTACACTATACTTATATTAGTTGTACTATACTTATATTATTACTTATAATAGTTATACTATACTTATACTATTATTTATACTGTTACTTTATAAGTAGTTATTAAAGTTCATATGTTGACTTATCTGATGCTTTTAAAATCAGTACTTATTAACGAAATCTAAATACAGTCGACTCTCCCTATAAGAGGCCTCCCTATAAGAGCATTTTCCCTCTAACGAGCAAACAATGGAGTATGGTACGCTTGAAATGAATAGATTTAAGTAAAAACATGTTATATACCACCAATACAGTGTCTGTACCAATCATTCCCCTGCAAATTGGGTTTGGGGGAAATTATAAATTTTTGAAGTTTTTTATTTTGTCTC